>JALJCO010002946.1:0-12414 GCA_023101725.1 Atherinomorus stipes | reverse complement strand
TAACTTCCAAAACAGCACTAAGCTGCAAGATTAAACTTCATCAACAAAGATAACCTGAAATGATATTTTGTTATAAAACAGTACTGAATGAGATAGAGTGGATCAGCTGTGGTCTGCAGCAGTTCCTCATGCTGACTGAGCCCTGGCTGTTGGACTGAGTAAAAAAAATGACTCCAATCTCAAGATCTTGGCAGGAGAATTTTTTTCAGCGTGACTGTGATAACAAACGCACACAAGGATGGGCAGAGAAGAAAAACAATGAAAACCACATTTCAATCCGACAGAGAATCTTCTGAGTATTTCCAAGTGGTGGGCAGAGCGACAAACCTCCACCACCAAAGTGCAGCTTTAAAAGAGTCGTCTGTGAAGAAAGGCAGACGATCTCTCCCACAGATTTAGGAAAAAATAGTTTCATCTACACTGGAGTGTTAAATCTGCCATCAAAAATAAAAGCAGACATACAAATAAGTGAATAATGTACTGTCAGCGGCAGTGGCAGAGCTGTGGTTGCACTGCAGGATATTAACATTTATGTATACCTAACCTGTTTGTTGCCAAGTAAACATAAGATCAAACATCCCAAACTTCAACATAGCAAATAATACATTTACTGGAAAGCAACAGAGTATGATGATTTTGCTTACTCAGATTATTGTGCTTTAATAATGAAGCAGTGATAATGATGAGTCATACATGCTTGTCTGCAGCAGTGGATGATTTTCTTCAGTTGCAAACCAGACATTCCTGCCATCGTGCAGGAACGGCTGAAGCATCCCGCCTGAGGCCCCTGGATGCCATATGAAGGTAAATGGCCAGCTGATGCCAATTTTCACCTCACAACTGGAAAGCCTGGGCTGACCAGTTGTGTTTTGCCAGTGTCATGAGATTTGTATAACGACAAGGTAGGGCTTTGACTTTTGCTCACAAATCCACCCGAAGTTCGTTTGCTTTTTCATAACGAAGTTCGAATACATTCGAACATTTATTAATAATAATTGAACCATTTAATTTAGAGTTGTACATGTTGTGGCCACCAGAGGACAGTGTAGCTCTATCAACGTCAATGTAATTAATGCAGCACGAAAGGCTTTTAAAAGTATTTAGGTGAGTTAAAATTGTTATTAATGAGCAAACAACATAATTCAGTGTTACAGTGAAGATGTAATGAGCAGAATGTAACAGAATATGCTGTTACGACAACGTTAATGCTCCGTCGGTCGTGATTCTCAACTTTAGATGGGAGATCCCTTTGGATGATCACTTCCAGTTCAGAACTGTCATATTACATCTGACAAAAACGGCATTTCATACTGTTTGTTTTTTTGTTTTTTTTTAGACCTGCCGCACATCATCGTGGACAGTGTCCATTGGATTTATCAGAAACACACAGCGACATCTGCCACCAAGTGGGTGAAGCATTTAAAGGGGAAACTCAGTAACTTTTTTACCTCAATAAATGCTTTTCGGAATCCCCGTGGGGGCTAAACAAAGTGTTTATGGAGCGATTCAATGTCCCCCCCCCCTCCCGCCGGGGCCTCTGGCCCACGAGCAGCTCTAAGTAACTTTGCCTGCGCCGACCTGAGCAGAACTTGCGACAACAGAAACCGCTGTACGGTACTCAGGTCCCCTATCTACCGAGCTGCTTCCAGCTCTGATTTGAACCAGACTACCAGCGCTAATTCCAAGAAAACATTTTCTTAGCTTCACACCACCTAAACACGGCTCCTGGCTCTCATAACCAACTTCTTGCTGGACCAGAGTGATTCACGTAGCTTGCGCTGCCTGGGTGCCGGGTGAAGCATCACTGCTTCAGGCTCAATAGTCACTTGTCATGTCCGCAAAAGTAAATAAAAGTTTGTATTCTTACCTGCTACTCGCCAACACCAGAGAAACATATAATCCACGGCATATTTACCCGCAAATCGCGGGTAAAACGTCCCGTTTCAGAAGAGACAGGTCTTTGCTTTGAGCAGAGAGGAGACGAGAAGCTGCTACCAACGTAGCAAAGTAGCATCAACAAGCTAGTAAAAGCTTAGAAATATATCCAGGATCAAAATAGAGGAAAGACAGGTAGAGAAGCCGTCTGTGTGCTGTGTGGGTGTAGGGGTGGTTGAACTTTACGACAGTGAAAGGACGGAGCCCCCGAGCTGAAGTTACTGAGGTCTGCTTTAAGCTGTATAACCAACTTTATTCACGGTGTTTAGCTAACAGCGGTAGCTCCTCGGAGGCAGCATCATCAGAAGACAGTGACACAAATAGATTAATGTGTTTGTCTTATTATGACACCGTGTAGTAAGAACGAATATTACGCTCACATTTTTAACAACAGAGAAATCTATTTGTACTGTCTTTTGAGATAAATTATTGCTACTTATATTATTTTCTTAGGTTAGCACTGGCTGGATTTGCTAATAGAGCCTGAGGAGTCACGTGACAATTCTGAGCGAAGCGGAGTCGCGCCGCCATGATGTTTGTAATGATTTGACTGTCAAAACGAGAGCTGACGGGAGTTTTAACATTGAAGGGAAAAGGAGCAAAGAAGAAAAGCCGTACAGAAATAATTTAATGTCTAGCACAAAGAAGACTTATTTGGAGAAACTAGGGGACATATCCGGACTGGACCCATCTGAGCTGAATGGCTCAGAGTGGGACAGTAGTCTGGACCGCTAACCTCCGTCCTCTGTGGAGACATGCGGCTGGTGCATTGTGAATTATTTAGTCTTCACAATCAGTTTGTAACGTGGTAGCTAATATTTGTAATTTTGCTCTGTTAATGTTAGAGAAGTGTTATTCTGCCTTTTACACACAGTTAACTGTTATGCTGCTAGTTAAGAAAACATTTGTGAGCTGTCAGTAAACATGTAAGGAGGACGATATTTAACGTGGTTTCAATCATTTATTTATAAAAAAGAAAACAGTGATTAGTGTGTGTCTGATTTGTGAAAGACCAAAATAAGCTGTCAGGCAGATGTCAGTGGTGTCGAACATCACGAGTAAACAGATAAAAGAAAGTAACCGGAGTTTTCATCAACTCATGTTAGCTTGAGTGCTCGTCTTGACAACAACGATTTAGCATAGCTACGTTTGCAAATGCACAGCAAACAAGGACGATCTTATCTAGGGTCGTAGTGTCCGGTTCATTCTCACAGCAAAGCAGCATCTTCACAGGCACACTGGTACGACTGGAATATTGTTTACTGGTTCCTGCAAACACGATGACATGTTCCACATGACTGCTCCCAGCTGAGCACGGCCGTGTGTGAGGGAAGGATCTTCATAGTGGCGCATATGGTACTGATTGATTCCTCATTATTAAAACTATCTGCAAGGACAGAATCACGGAGTAGTTTTTAAGGATACCACAATTATCAGTCACAAAGGGATCACTAGCTGGAGAACACACGGCATGCTGCATGTTGCTAATCTCTTTCCTTCAGACTGCAGCTGTCAGCCACTTGGCGCCCCCTGTCACTTCAGCAGTTTACAATCTGATTTTTTTTCTTTTTCTTTTTTCAAACCGGAGATCTTGAAAAACCGTAACTCGCCCTTGTTTGTCTTTTTTTTTTATCATCTTGACTGTGCGAAGAGCTGGCACTGTCCTTCACTCAACATTATAACCCAGCATCTCCAATCACGACCAACGTAGCTCTCAGTAAGCGTACAAACAACATGTCGGAACGCCGGTTCGGAGGGGCGGGGCGGCCGCTGTGACGACAACTCCTCAAGCTCTATAAGCCACAAGGCTACTATTTATCTTTCTCATTTTCTGATGACACGAGCACGAACTGCTTCTCCAGTTTCCATCTTCTTTGGTCAATATGCCGTTCCCAAACACAGTCTTCTCTCACAAAGAGAATAGTTGTTATAATTAGGGCTGGGACGATTCGTCGACGTAACCGATTAGGTCGACGCAAAATACGTCGACGCAAAATATGCGTACCGATGCGTCGTCAGACCAAAACAAAGATGGCGGTGCCATGCGACTTCAGACTAAAACAAAGATGGCGGCGCGATCTCCGCGAGTGGCTCTTCCAAGTTTCCAAATTGTAAGGCAGTGAAGGCCCACACTCGTTCATGGAAGGTATAGGGATATTAGGGATGGCGAATCCGAAGCCTAATGAGACATGAGACAACTTCCGTGAGATGGACGCCATGTCTTCAGACACGTCAGGCCTGTTTGAGACGGTCAGCATGAAGCACAAGCTCCATCTGCTGGCCGTGGGTGGAACTGCAGCTGATGCCGGGAGCTGTCTCGTCTCTGACTGGGTATAATGAAAGTCACGTTCTCAACCTCATGTTAGTGTTTCATCTGTAGGTAATAGTATTGTGTAGTCACTTCTGGGATAAATAAAGAATTTTTAATTTCATTTCCAAGTGGTTGGCACCCGTATTAAGCATTAACAGAATAAAAGATGAAGATGTACTTTTTCCTGAAGCTAGACCCATGTTCAATCCAATGTTCAACTTTGAATGTTTACTTATCTTCATTATCTTTTGTTGGAAAATAATATCTGTCTTAGCTTAAATCCTCCAAGTTTATATGATCATATTATTTCAATAATGACTTTTTTATTATTATTTTCATGTAAATGAAAGAATTAAAGGCCTGTTTTTCAGTCCGCTGTGTTTCCAACATAAATTTTACATTCTTTTGGTTCATGAAAAACTCCATGACACGCTGCTGCTCCCACTGCCTTTTATTCATGCTCTTTTTTACATTTTAGATCTCTATATCAGCATATATAAATGCTGTCTGTCAATTTATCAGGAGATAATCGATAATCGAATCGAATCGAGTCGAATCGAGCTAAAAAAAGTGAATCGTTAGATTAATCGATGCATCGAAAAAATAATCGATAGATTAATCGTTTAAAAAATAATCGTTTAACACAGCCCTAGTTAGTTAATGAATTAAGTTATTACAGCCCTGGGTTTTCAGCTCCTTCCACCTTCTTCCCACTCGGCTCTCTGACGTCGTGGACTGTAAAGAGTGTAGAACAGACACGGTGTGACCTGGTGTTCACAATCCATCTTAGAAGTAGTTGATCATCCAAGAGAAATGCATGAAAACTGATTGTAGGATTATCATATTTAGCTGATGAGGTTGGCTCTTGGCAACGCTGAAACTTTGCAAGATGCTTTATCTGCTCATACTATTATTCTGTATCAGCCTGCTCAGTGCTGGATGCTCTCTTCTTTTTTCGGAAGTTCTCTGAAAGCGCCACGCATTAGCTTTATTTGATAACGTTTACATTCCAACACGTCGATAAAAAGTAATACCCATAACAAAGGTTCAGGAATATAAATATTAGTTGAACTTCATTTTTATTTCTTAATGTTTGAATTATATTCGAATAACGAAGTTAGGAGTCAAAGCCCTACAACAAGGAGGGTGCTTACTCTCAAAAACACATAGCTACTGTTATCAGTAAGGTTAGCAGGATTATGGCAAAAAAATGATAATCATGATTTTTTTTTCCCCAAATTTCTTTATTGAGTTTCCACAGACAGCGTAACAGTGTACATCAGTTTCACAATATGTCAAGGCATCTGCTTTAAAAGATAAGAGGAAAAACTCGTACTGACAATAATAATAATAAAGCAACCCAATAAGAACCCCTCTATCCCTTCCAACAACCCATATCAGGTGTAGTCACCAAACTGATACGTAGCAATATATAACATATTGGACAAGGAAATGACAAGTACAGCAAGACTAAACATAGATACATATTAAGTTGACAAGGATGTTATGAAAAGGAAAGCTTAATAAAATAAAATAAATAAGTAAAAATAAAAATAAATAAATTAAAAAAATAAAATAGTGAAAAAAAAGGGGGGGGGGGTCTCATATGTCTCTCCAACATTCAAGAAGTAACTTCAGCATCATCAGGGTGTAATAATTAAGTTGTTAGTTATAGAAGCAAGCACTGGGTCCCAGGTTTTGTGGAATGCTGCCAGGGATTCATTCTGGGAGAAACATAAACTTTCTCATTGTAGACACTGAGATCTTGATTCAATAATGGGCGACTGGAAAATTATCTTCTGCTAACGGCTATAGTGGTAGTGATGACGGGTGCTTCTTTCTTCTGCGCGATCTTCATGCCATTTAACCTACACTGTAAATTGCATTTTGTCACTTTTTGTTCGTCATAAAGTATTATTATATGTCAAATTACAGCTTCTGGTATGTTGTTGTTGTAAACTGAGATACTTGATCAAACATATCTGAAACACTTGCAAAAAAATGTTCCATTTAGCCGTTTAAGTCATCTTTAAGACAAAAATTTTAGTGTACAGCTTTATGACCAGTGGTAGCTTTGATTCTGCCTGTATGCAAAGCAGCAGCCAAACAGGACTTAAATCTAACACCCCCCTTAAAGGGACTTGAGGCAAGGTTAAGAAATCAGACTCGCAACTGCCGCTGCGGGTAACTACGGCCACGAGCTAAGCCGTGGGAGCGTGCGCAAACTAAAGCTATAACATTGTTTACTACGATGATAAAGTCTTTTCTTCGTAGTTACACTTTTTAGTGTCTTTTAGTTGATCTGGATCGTTTGCTGACGACAAAGGAATCCATAACTATCCCTTGCAGAATTTATCACGACCGTCTCCTTCCTTAATCAAACTGTCTGGGACGCGGATGCAGCGTCATTTGATGTCACAGGATAGCGCGGGAAATTAGGCCACTGAATCGCAACGCATTATGCAGCACACAGCCTGTTCAAGGCAACGGAGAGCAACGTGGGTGGGCTCATTCTTTTTGGTTTTTAATGCTTCATTGCCCATTAGTATTAAAAAACTGGACATGCCTGTTTATTATTTCACAATTCCTGCCTCTAGTCCCTTTAATGCAAGGCTTGGAAACTGTCAGAATTTTCTTAAAGAAGGAGGATAAAGTGGATCTTCGTGGACTATGTGGAAAAAGCACTCAAATGCCAAAATTCAGCTTCTTTAACCAAACTGACACCAAATTCGGAATTTTAGAATAGCACCTGTAATTATGTTTCTGGACACTCATTCATTCATTTTCTGTACTGCTTATCCAGTTCAGGGGTGCTGGAGTTTATCCCAGCTATTATCAGGCGAGAGGCAGGATACACCCTGGACAGGTTGCCAGTCTGTCATTGGACAGACAACCATTCAAACTCACATTCACTCCTGAGGACAATGTAGAGTGACCAATTAACATGCATGTCTTTGGACCGTGGGACCCAGAGAGAACCCACGTACACACAGCTAGGGAGAACATGCAAATTCCACACAGGAAGGCCGCTGTTGGAATTGTTCGAACCCCTCCCCCAGCCGGTGTAGGCACTGTGCTCGGCTTCTCTCCATATCAGCTCGGGTCCTGCGGCTGATGATGACGTCATCACTCTACGGCAAAAGCTCACTGGACAAACCACCCTTTGAAAACATTGACGGGAGTAATCTATTATTAAACTACTTACGAACACGTGCATTTAGAATTACCCGCTCTCGAGGCTTTTTAAAAATAAAATAATATAAAAAAAACCCTGCTTTCAATCTGATGGCTTATAATATGCCATTTATAGTACTTACATTTCAACATGGGTTAATAATTCAAAATAGTCAAACAGTCGCGAGCCGAGACGATCTGGCCGCCTCGAACCGCCCGAACCGAGCCAATCAGGCTGCCCGAACCGGGCGGATCTGGCCGCCTAACCCAGCTGATCTCCGCCACAGCCGAGCAGAAATGGCGGAGATCAGCTCGGTTCGAGCGGCCAGGTTGGCTCGGCTCGCGGCTGCTTGGCTATTTTGAATTATTAACCTATGTTGAAATATAAGTACTATAAATGGCATATTATAAGCCATCAGATTGAAAGCAGGGAGGTTTTTTTTTTTCATTTTATTTTTAAAAGCCATGAGAACGGGGTAATTCTAAATGCACGCATTCGCAACTAGTTTTATAACAGATTACTCCCACAATGTTGTCAAAAAGGGTAGTTTGTCACAAGTGGAAGCTTTGGCGTAGAGTGATTAAGTCATCAGCAGCCGTAGGACCCCGAGCCGATCTGGAAAGCCGAGTACATCTGGTACCTACACCGGGACCCAAACTAGCAACCTTCTTACTGTGAGGCTGTGGTGCTAACCACTATGCCACTGTGCAGCTTATTTCTCAACACTGGGTAAAAAAATTCATGGTTAAAAAAAAAAAGTGTTCATAAATGAGGGAAATGCTTTCTGGTGGATTTGGTTCACTGCTGTGACAAGGCACCTACATACCCAAAATCAGTTTCTCTTGCTGAGATAATGCCAAATACCATGTTTATTTTTAACATGGTATTAGTATTAACTTGGTTACTTATGCAATAATTAATAAATGAATGTGTTAATTTCACAGAATATTCTCTTTGCAGTAATGTGTTAATTTTGATCATCCCCCAAATCTTAAATTTATTAGATAAATGAAGACTTTTTTTTTTTTCCTTAACAATGATCTGGCAATCTCTTTGAAATCATCATGTGACCCACATGGGGTCCTGACCCTAAGTTTAAGAACCACTGATATAATATAGCAGCTCATGATCCAACGTTGGATTAGCTGGATTTATTTACTGCAGATTCTCTGAACACAAATATAATGCTGTTGTAGCAGCATGTTTTTTCTAGATTTTAAACCAGTCAGGAAAAATTTAACTAAAAATGGCTTGCTGACCCTCGCCCAACCTGACCACCTCTCCCTCTCTGTCAAAGTTTTCAGTTATAATTGGGAAAGTCACTAATTTCCTCTAATTATGGTTGTTTGGATCAAATGTGACACATTGTTAAATACTTGAAAATGAATGTAATTCAAAGGCGTTATGGTTGCAGTTCTGATGTGAGGTTGAAGTGTCATGTCATTTAGTGAGCTCAGTTAATTTGCCTTTGCTATGCCTCATAAACCAGCAGAGAAAGTTATGTCTCCCTGCATGAAGAGAGCAAATGGCTATATGTCACAGTCACACGCCTCTCCTCAGAGTGCCCTCACTCCTACGAGTACCTCTTTAACGTTTTCATCACGTGTGAAGTGATTCTCTTCACCTTTCTCAGAGTCCAACAGTGTTTAAGTGTGACAGCTTCTTCAGGGTTAAAGGAAATGCCAAGAAGTTTTCCTTGTCCACTGGTTTACGTAACTACCAGGAGGAGAAGTATCACTTCCTGGCTTACAGAGGCTGAGCCTTATAATCCTCAGTACAGATACTTTTACAAATCCTGTGTTTAATTAGATTTTCCCATTTAGTCATTTGCAGTCAGAAGCCTAATTCCTGCATAATGCTTACAGTGAAAGTGTATTCCCTGCAAACCAGCAAACCCATGTTCTACTTCAGTGTGTAATGGCTCAAGGAGTAAAATTTATCCTCAAATATCCCTTTTGTTGTTTGAGCTTAACAGACTACCAACTGGCTTAGCAGATGTTTTGTTTTCTTTATCGAAGGATCAGTGTCACACACTGGGTGTTCTTGGATCCTTTTGATGTATTCCAGAAGTGGGCTGGTTGAGAATCTTCAGAAATAGCTGCAGATATCTGCTTGTGTAAAAAGCGACCAGGGATGGACAAAATGTACATTTACAGCACAAACCACCATGAACTGCCCACAAAGAAATGAAATGGCAACTACTTGTGCCATTTCCATCACTCATATCAAAGTTAAAAAGAAAAGGAAATGTGACACTTAATTAACTACAAACCAAAAGACGTCTCAGGGTTTGAAACAAAATCACATATCCAAAGTATTTTGTGGAAATTTTAAGCACAGTTTGGTGAGGAATAAAACATTTACGTAAACTACATTTGACTTTCATTAATCTGGATTTATCACAAATTAAATGAAAAAATTCACAACTATGCTGCCTCATGTATTATCATCAGCCAAGCCTTCCACCTCAAGAAGGATTATTGATCGCCTGATGGTTACTGGTTTGTTATGGCAAGAAAATAAGTCAGGGTCAGAGATGATAAGAAGAAAGTCCGTCTCCATCTACAGGTCCAGCTTGGGACATGACATTTTGCTGTGGTTTGGTACGGTAAACATTTCCACAGCCTACTGTATACCCTTAAACTACCTGGCAGGCAGGGTACATGGTACAGATGCATTAACTCTCTGAATCATAACAAGATGAATGCAGCACAGAAACATAGAGAGAGAGTGGTGAACATCCAGCAGCTTGTATGGTTTCTTTTTAGCATGTGGTTTTGAACAATAAAAAATTCTCAATGTGTATGAACTACGGATGTGACAATTACTGATAAAAAGATAAACCACAATATAATTTCAGTTAGTATTACTGTTTCAGATTTTAATTATGGTAAAACTATTATTATCACACTTTGAAAAACTTACAGTGATGCTGCTTTACATTGCCTGGAAGACGCAGCAGCCCTCAGAGTTTGCAACGTTTGGCCTTTGAAAAACGGTGAAGGCACTGTATGGACAGCTCTGGAGATTTTCCCCTCTTAAGTCTGGATGAATTTTGGATTTTTTAAGGATAGTGGGAGGAAACTATTATTTATTTATTCGAGGTGTCATTTTAATGTTTCTACCACATTACTTTATTTAATGCGGTAGCGTTGCTTTTATATGCACATGTGATTTCAACTTAAAGGGACTTGAGGCAGGAATTAAAAAAAAAACAACTATGAATGTCCCTTTTTTTCATACTAATGGGTGAGGAAGCGCTAAATACCAAAAATAACGTTTCCACCCATGTTTCTCTCCATTGCCTTGAACAGGCTGTGTGCTGAAAAATGCGCTGCAATTCGGGTGTCCGAATTTCCCACGCTGCCCTGCGGACGTGATGTCAAATGACCTACATCTGCAGTTTTGATGCAGGAAAAAGCCGGTCGCGGTAAATTCAAACACTGTAAGCGATAGTTATGGATTCTTCTGCCGTCAGCAAACGATCCAGATTAACTGAAAGACCACTAAAAAGTGCAACTACGGAGAAAAAGGTGAGTAAACAACATTATAGCTTCAGTTTGTGCACGCTCCCATGACGGCTTGGGTCGTGGCTGCAGTTTCCTGAAGCGTCCAGTCGCGAGTTTCGTTTCTTAATCTTGCCTCAAGTCCGTTTAAGGTAGCAGTGAAAGTGTCCTTTCTGTATCAGCTCTTCTGAAATCTGTTAGACTAGATCAGGGGTCGGCAACCCGCGGCTCCGGAGCCGCATGCGGCTCTTTAGTCCCTCTGTTGCGGCTCCCTGCATTGGAAAATGAATTAATGACTTTTCTACTAAAGTGTATTGTATTTTGGTTGGTTCACTTTAATAATGTGATTCTAAAAGACCAAGACAAATGTCCCCTTGAGAGACAATAAAGTTTCTTATCTTATTCTAAATTTGAGGATTATGATGATCCCTCTGAGGGATTCATGTACAGTTGCGCACTTTTCCCGAGTTCTCCGAGCACTGCAAATGCAGCACGTGAAATAAAATCCAACTTAACTATTAAAATAAAGACATAATTTATATTTTACCATTTTGCAAAGCAGCCCATTGAGTGTCAGGTGTAACAAGCAGGCAACTGCAGTAAAACAGCGAGTAACTGTCCAGCATGATATGATGCGTCTCACAAACCTTTACGCAGCCAATCAGTGTTAATAACTGCACTTCATGCTCACGTGCCGCTATTGTGCAGCATAGCATGATACAGCCCTATTGAATCAGCAATCACGGAATTAAACATTAAAAACGGAATTAATTACAAACAAAGAATATCACTGAGTGTGGACGTGTCGCGGAGCGCTGAACTTTCCTCCTGGCTCACTATCCCACGAACGTCTCACAGCGGAGCGTCTCTGTTGTGCTGTTGCTGCAGTTCTGGCATTTAAAGTGAATAATAAACGAGCAAAAGCTTATTTGTCCACTCCGACCCTGTCATGCTGCGCTTTGATCACTTCTCCAGCAGGTAGGCCGATGATAGAGAAGAAAAGTGTCTGATGCACTGAGCATGTTCAGCGCTGCGTGGGCAGATTCATTTCTTTTCACTGCTGACCAGATTATTTTGCGTAGCTATGTTCATATTTTGTGAAACAGTAATTTCATTTTTCGGGTAGACCACTTATTGTACGCACCAGTAAAAGGATGACGGCACAGACAAGACAGCGTGTTTGGTTTGCTGCTGGTAGATTATTAAAGCTGCGTCTTTTCCATCCTACATAAATACAACTACTAAAATAGATTTAAAAAAAAAAAAAGTGACCTTCAACCCGACGTCTTTTCTTTTTTTTTAGTTTAAAATGTTTTTCTTGCTGGATTCAGAAATGTGATTTCGTTTTCTCGTTTTTATGTTAAATGCAACACATTTAACGTTAAAGTTTTATTTAATTATCAATGTTAAAAGTCAGTTGATGCTCCAGTGTTTTCTTTATTGTAGGAAACGGGTCTAAAAGGCTGTTTGGCTGAAACAGGTTGCCG
>JALJCO010002944.1:10000-54484 GCA_023101725.1 Atherinomorus stipes | reverse complement strand
GTCAGGAGTGGTCTGGGTTCTTTCTGGTCCTGATAATCTATCGTTCACCTGAGGAAGAGGAAGATAAGCGAAGTTTCATCCCTGTTTTTGCAAAAGTAGGCCAGATTTATCGTCTCGTTTCTATTTTCTTAAGTTTCGTAGCGGGAGCAGAAACGTGTTGCACTGATGTGACCAGTGAACGATTCTTTGTCTTCCTGCCGCCATCTTGACCAGGACTCCCTGGAAAAGCAAACTTCATGTATCCTGATAAATCACTTTATTTAAAAAAGGAAAAGTTCCACGGCAGCAGTTTTCTTCTTTTCTTCTCTGACGTCTCTAACTGCCACACAGTGAACAGACGGAGTGAAAACAACTTCAAACTTAACTCGTCTGCAGACGTGATGACAGAGGGTCCGTCTGAAAGTGCGACTCAGACGGAGTGAGTGGGCTGACCAGCTGTTTCCCACCAAACAAACCGCCGGTCGCTGTGCTTCTCCTGGTGGGAGCAGCAGATTAAAACAGCACACGAGCTTTGAGCTGCGCTGCCTCGGCTGCAGATGCAGGTGTCTTTGTTGCCCGTGCGGAGGGGCCGCCGAAAACGCCTCCTTCACACGTAATTATCCGCCGCTGCCTGGCACCTCTGCAAATGAGTTTTTCTGCAGGCAGTCCTGCAGCAGGTAACGCTGGCGGCTCGGTGGGGAGCTGAGGTGAGTTCCAGTTTCACAGTCAGGCTGCTGCCGGGATGCTAATGGGATTCCACGTTAGCGCTTGTCTTATGAATGTGCTTATTATGAATTATAACAACAGAAAAGTTTCAAAGAAGCTCTGAGCAGATAGTTTTCCCTGAACTCATCCTTCCAAGAGGAATGTCTTTAACATCTGCATCATCCGATCTTTTTCTCTTCTTTATCTCTCCTTTTTTAGCGATATAAATACAGATACTTTTTGTCCCTTAAAAGAAAATCAGATGATTGTGCAGTTTGCATTAATATTTTGAACACAAGCGTAATATTAGATATAAGTAAAACTTGAGAACAAAAGTAACAATGATACATTATTGATGAGTAAATTTAAAAAAGGATTTAAAACTTGTTTCTATTATCAAATAACTTCAGTTCAGGTTCAGAATATTTACATTTATTCAGTGAAATTTTTTATACATTTACAAAACATAATCACATCTGATAGGCTACCATCATCATTGTACAGAAGCTAGAATCTGATAGGCTACCACCATCATGTGACAGAGAAGCTAGAATCTGATAGGCTACCACCATCATGTGATACAGAAGCTAGAATCTGATAGGCTACCACCATCATGTGATACAGAAGCTAGAATCTGATAGGCTACCACCATCATGTGATACAGAAGCTAGAATCTGATAGGCTACCACCATCATGTGATACAGAAGCTAGAATCTGATAGGCTGCCACCATCATGTGATACAGAAGCTAGAATCTGATAGGCTACCACCATCATGTGACACAGAAGCTAGAATCTGATAGGCTACCACCATCATGTGACACAGAAGCTAGAATCTGATAGGCTACCACCATCATGTGACACAGAAGCTAGAATCTGATAGGCTACCACCATCATGTGATACAGAAGCTAGAATCTGATAGGCTACCACCATCATGTGATACAGAATCTGATAGGCTACCACCATCATGTGATACAGAATCTGATAGGCTACCACCATCATGTGATACAGAAGCTAGAATCTGATAGGCTACCACCATCATGTGATACAGAAGCTAGAATCTGATAGGTGACACAGAAGCTAAATCTATACCACCAAACCATCAACCAGAGCAGTTTTCCAGGTGTTTTCAGGTGTGTCCATATTTCCCATTTAGTCATTCTCATTTTCAAAACTGGAAACTAACTAAATTTCACTGATAAAAAATATGTTGATAACTCATTGGTTGATTTTCATGATCAACATCTGCATTGGCCAATCACAGCCCAGGGAATAAAGGGCTGTATAGAAACACCAGTAAGGTCTGAGGAAGTCAACGCTGGTATATTGTATAAGAGCGCTCACTGCACTGTTTTTCTAAATAACCTTTACCTTCATGATTCAAACAAAGGTGAGTCATAGGAGCTGTTTTCTGATTGGCTGCCAGAGCTTCCATCCCAGCGATGAGACAAACGTCTCTGTGACCAGCAGAGTCTCTGCTTTCATATCAGGGTTCCTGCAGGATTATAAAAGTTACATTTTGGACTTTTTAAGATCTTTTTAAGCCCATTTAGGACAGAATTTAATATTTATTTCAGAGCCACACTGGCAATAATTAATGATTCCTAGAATTCAGGAAAATGCATTTATTATATAAGCAGGGACTAATTGGTACACTGACTTGTACTTGATCAAATGATTTCAAAAATATTCTCTATACTGTTATTTTATTATGGTATTTTCATCTACAACTAATTGAATTTAGATGACGAAAACAATAACGATGACAAAAACTAAATCAAAATTTGCTGTTGGAGCAATTCGGACAACAGATGCAAACTAGCTGCTGTGCTAACTCCACTGTTTGTTTTCTTACTTCTGTTCATAAATGTGCAATATGTTCCCTTCAAATAAATAAATAAACAAATAAATAAATAATAAATCAGAGGTGGTAATTCAGCCCGCAGCGGTGCAGCGTGTGTGTGATCTCTGAGGAACATGGCTGCCTCCCCTCCATCTCCACCTCCACCGTCCCGCCGCTGCCGGCGTCTGACGGGGTGACGAAGGCTCTGCAGCCCCCCCGGGGTGACGGGGGGGCTGCACACATAAATGCCACTGATGAATATTCACAGCTTTCCTCCTGGAAAACGAAGGTTTGGTGATCAGACAGAAGTTTTGCTGACTTCCATCCGGAATATTCAGCGAGTTTGTTGAACGTGAGAGCGGCACGAACGCCGGTTCTGCAGCTGAACCGAATTAAAGGAAGTTAATGTTGTTTAATGAGAAGAGAAAAGAGATTTTACTTATGTGGATGCAGGTTTTAAATCACCTGCTTCCCCGAACACACACTCCGTCTCAGACACACACACCCTGCATTTGCTTTATTTTATTTTTGTCAGGTTTGGTTTGGTAGGAGGTGGAAACGTGTGTGTGTGTGTGTGTGTGCACACCTTCCTCATACCAGTGGAGGGCAGAATTACATTTCATAAATTACAAGCCCCGAGTGTTGATTAGAATGCAGGAGGGAAGGAGCGAGGAAGAGGAGGAGGAGGTGAAGAGGAGGGGGGAGTAAATGGTTTTGATTTGAGTTTGATGGACCCGTGTCCCCCCCTTCCCTCCCCCTTTAACATCTTTTGTTTTAAACTGGGGTTAAACGTTGGAGGAAACGAGCAGAAAGGAACGTCTGAACGGCATCGGGACTTTTTTTATTTCTGCTTCTGTTTTCTGTGAATTTATTTCAGGATGATGAAGATGAAGTTTTACTCAAACCGCTCAGAAGACATCAGGATGTAAGATTGAACATTTTTAATGATTCTTTAAACCTCTAACTGGTTTTTCGGTCATCACATAAAATTAATAATCAGACATGTTTATTATTTACTTCAATAAAAGACAAATATACATAAACTGAACCCCAAAATAGAATAAAGTGAGAAAAATCTTAACCTCTTTGAAGCTGATCAATCCTAATAATGAAATTATACATTAGTTATTGTCAAATTATATATATATATATATATATGTGTGTGTGTGTATATATATATATATATATATATATACACACACATATATATACGCGATGACACATATAAAACACACACACAAACACACATGTATATATGGTGGTATTTATGAAATCATCTTTATATACACATATGTAGATAAAGGCGATTTTATATATATCTCATATCTATATATGTGTGTGAGTGTGTAAATATATATATATATATATATATATATAAGGACATTTTTTTTTTTTTTTTTTTTTAAAAAAAAAAAAAAAAAAAAAAAAATTTTTTTTTTTTTTTTTTTTTTTTTTTTTTTTTTTTTTTTTTTTTTTTTTTTTTTTTTTTTTTTTTTTTTTTTTTTTTTTTTTTTTTTTTTTTTTTTTTTTTTTTTTTTTTTTTTTTTTAAAAAAAAAAAAAAAAAAAAAAAAAAAAAAAAAAAAAAAAAAAAAAAAAAAAAAAAAAAAAAAAAAAAAAAAAAAAAAAAAAAAAAAAAAAAAAAAAAAAAAAAAAAAAAAAAAATATATATATATATATATATATATATATATATATATATATATATATATATATATATATATGTGTGTGTGTATATATATATACACACACATATATATATATATGTATATGGTGATATTTATTTAATCACCTTTACATAAATACACCTATATATATACATACATAAGGTGACACATATGAAACATACACACACATGTATATATGGTGGTATTTATAAAATCACCTTTATATACACATATGTATATAAAGGTGATTTTATATATATCTCATATCTATATATGTGTATGTGTGTGAATATATATATATATATATATATGAGGCGACGCATATAAAAAACACACACGTATATATATATATATATATATATATATATATATATATATATACATAATATATATGGTGATATTTATTTAATAACCTTTACATACATACACCTATATTTATATAAATATATAAGGTGACATGTATAAAACATACACACAAACACGCACAAATATATATGGTGGTATTTATGAAATCACCTTTATATACACATATGTATATAAAGGTGATTTCATATATATCTCATATCTATATATGTGTATGAGTGTGTGAATATATATATATATATATATATATATATATATATATATATATATATATATATAAAGAAACGCATATAAAAAACACACACACGTATATATATATATATATATATATATATATATATATACATATTATATGGTGATATTTATTAATAATATATATACCTTTACACACATACACCTATATTTATATACATATATAAGGTGACATGTATAAAACATACACACAAACACGCCATATATATAATAATACATAATACATACATATATATATATATATATATATATATATATAGATAGATAGATAGATAGATAGATAGATAGATAGATAGATAGATATGATTACCTTTTATAAAAACTGAAAAGGTAACATGTTTTTCTATTTTCAACTTCAGCTCAAAGTTTAGATCCGAATGTTCCCAAAATGTGGAAATCTGGTCGAATATTCACAGACAGGTTTACTGTGAATTACTCACTCGGTAACGGACGGCACCTTTCTGGCCCTGGGGTCCCAGGATCATTCGGTTACTAAACAGAGACTAAACGGTTAACTTTGCTCCCCTTTTACAGCTTATCAGTTTCCTGGTCAGAAAGTAATTAAACATTTAAAAGTTTGCAAACATATCCGAATAATTTCCAACACGTTTCAGCGTAAATCCTCGTCAGGACAAAAACAATGAGAGCAGATAAAAAATGTGGTTCAGAGAAGATGTAGGGGGAAATATGCCTCCCAGAAAAAGAGGCGTGACTCAGAGGGAAGAAATTCATCATCAGAAAATCACAAAACATCAAGTTCAGAAAAGGAAAAGAAAGAAAAGGCAAATAATACAAATAAAAATCTAAATATTAAAAACAGCAGCTAACGATTATTTGAAGCTGATTAAATGAATAAAATCTCAGTTATAGTTTACTGAACGAAACCCAGCAAAAAAAAGGAAAGTAAAATATCACAAATATCCAAATAATCTGGTCAGAATTAACAGATTCGAACAAAATAAATAAAAATCTATTCAGATTATTCATGATGGAATTCATCAAATGCATGAACATTAATGAGGATTTATCCAGTATGAAATTAAAAATTAAAACAAATCATATTATTATTATTATTATTATTAATATTATTATTATTAATAATAATAATAATAATGTTAATAGGGTCTCTTCATCAGCTTTTCAGCTGGAGAAAATGTTTCAGTTTGTTGGAATTTCAATTCAATCAGCAAATAAATTTAGCAAATTCTCAAACTTGTCATCACAGATTTAATTAATTTTAGATTTTTTAAAATAAAATTCTGATAATTAATTTGTCATTTGAGTGTTTAATTGTCTAAAAGCATTTTCAGAGTGAAAGCTCAGCTGAACACGGCTGCATCTATTTACTGGACAACCATTAAACTGTGTGTGTGAATCCCAAACCTCCTCCAGAAAATCTTTCATTGCTTTAAACAAAAAGATTTTTGCTACAAAAAAAGGTCTGAAAGTCTGATGAAATGTGGAGAGAGGGACTCATGGTTAATGAATATGATGTAAAAGTGAAAATAATCCTCCATCATTGGAGTCACTGATCAATAAATGATGATGTGTGAGCATCGTCTGCCTCAGTGAAGGAGCGAGAGAAGAAATAAGGTCGCAGATCTCCGGAGTGAACGTGTGATTAGTCTAATCCCGGTCGTCACAGCTCTGCTTCCCTGATGGGGGTGGAAAGATTCACACGGCGATACACCGACTCCGGGAAGAAACGCTGAGATGAACGCGGGGATGCAGATTCCTGCAGAGGAGGAGCTGCAGCCGGGAAAACACTCACATCTTTACTCAGTACACCGCTCTGACACCGAGGAGAGGAAATCACGTCATTCTCCTGGTTTTTATTTCTGTTTAAATCACGACTCCGCGGCGGTCCGCTAAACACAGAAGCACCAAAACTGGACATTTACCTCTGAACTGCCTCTTCGGCCTCGTCCTCCAGTTTCAGCCTGCACCGGTGACATCAGCAGCACCGCGGGGAGCCTCTCCTCCTCATCCTCATTGGCTGATCTGTAGGAAATAACACAGAAAAACTCGGTTGCTTGGCAACAAATAGAATATGGCAATAAAATTAGGAGAGGTGTGTGAGTTTGGACGGAGGACGGAGTGATCTGCTGCAGGTGGATCACCTGGAGGCAGCCGAGATGCTGCAGGAGACGCTTTCCAGGGATAAAACGGATCAAACACACCTGAGAAACCCATCAGTTTTACCGAGGAACCACCAGGAGGAATACTTTTCCATATTTGTGAAATTAAAATATAAATTTGCTAGGGGTGCACCGATCGATCGGCTCCGATTTCCATAATTTTGGGGGATCAGGGATCGGCCGATCAATAAATGTAAAACCGATCTTATCTACCGATCGTATTTACTTCCGCTAAAGTCATTTTTGGTGGTTTAAGTTTGTTAGTTTGTCTTGTAGCTTACTTTATTTATTACTTATACCTTATTATATGCATTGCAAAATAAGCAAAATATTGTTGTGAACTGTATCTTTAGTAAGAGGCTCAAAGCCAGTTTGAAATGCAACTAGCTGAGCTAGTTTTGTGTTTAATAATGTGAAAAATGAGACTGAAGGAATGGAAATTATATTTTTGTAGTTTGGACAGCAATGCGAAACTTTTCATTTATATTTAAGAACAGTAGCTTGTGCAGTTAAAACTAGTTTGCATTGTACTACAGGTATTGTTTGTTAATAAAGCAAAATTGGTACATTGAAGATGTTTGCTGTCAATTTTCAAGAAAAATTGGTATCGGCAAAAATCGGTATCGGCGGGTCAGATTTCTGAAAGATCGGCGATCGGCCAGAAAACTGCAATTGGTGCACCCCTAAAATTTGCACAATGTAGCCCCAGCTCTCGGTTCTAACCTGCCGTAGTGATGTCCTGATTCTGGTTCAGACCGAGGGGGAGTGGGAGGCGATCTGGCCCTCCAAGCAGAGATTTTCCAGGGGCAAACTGGAAAACGAGTAGTATGATATTACCAACAACTTCATGAGAAATGCGGGAAAATGGTGACGAAATCTGCAGCCAAAGCAAAGAAAAATGTGAGTATTATTTGTAACTGTTCTACAGTCGTTTACAGATGTTTCGTAACGTTATGTGCATATGTTCGTGTCTAATGTAACGTTAACCTTAAACTTGAGTCTAAGCCATCTGTTCGTTTCATTTTTTACACTTTTCGGCCCAAAGCTGAAAAAAATGATCCAGTCGCCGAGGAAAGGAAGATTATTGCTGCTGCAGACGGCATTGCCAACGCTTCCACAAACAGACGTGATGTCAGTTTACTGCACAACGGATGACTGTTGGTGACGCATGAGGATTTAGAAAGGTTGTCCGTTTCTTAGGGAGATAATTCTGCATTTCATGGAGCTTCTCACTGAATTTGTGAAATTAGAATCTGAAGAGAAACTGCAACACGACCACATGACCCTACACCATGACCATAGACCGTGACCCTAACCCTATACCGTAACCCTACACTATGACCCTACACATAACCCTACACCGTGACCCTATACACATAACCCACCCTACGCCATGACCCTACACGTAACCCTACGCCATGACCCTACACGTAACCCTACGCCATGACCCTACACGTAACCCTACGCCATGACCCTACACGTAACCCTACGCCATGACCCTACACGTAACCCTACGCCATGACCCTACACGTAACCCTACGCCATGACCCTACACGTAACCCTACGCCATGACCCTACACGTAACCGTACGCCATGACCCTACACGTAACCCTACGCCATGACCCTACACGTAACCCTACGCCATGACCCTACACGTAACCCTACGCCATGACCCTACACCATGATCCCATGGACCGTGACCATAACCCTATAACGTAACCCTACGCTATGACCCTACACGTAACCCTACGCCATGACCCTACACGTAACCCTACGCCATGACCCTACACGTAACCCTACGCCATGACCCTACACGTAACCCTACGCCATGACCCTACACGTAACCCTACGCCATGACCCTACACGTAACCCTACGCCATGACCCTACACGTAACCCTACGCCATGACCCTACACGTATCCTACGCCATGACCCTACACGTAACCCTACGCCATGACCCTACACGTAACCCTACGCCAAGACCCTACACGTAACCCTACGCCAAGACCCTACACGTAACCCTACGCCATGACCCTACACGTAACCCTACGCCATGACCCTACACGTAACCCTACGCCAAGACCCTACACGTAACCCTACGCCAAGACCCTACACGTAACCCTACGCCAAGACCCTACACGTAACCCTACGCCATGACCCTACACGTAACCCTACGCCATGACCCTACACGTAACCCTACGCCATGACCCTACACGTAACCCTACGCCAAGACCCTACACGTATCCCTACGCCATGACCCTACACGTAACCCTACGCCATGACCCTACACCATGACCATGGACCGTGACCCTAACCCTATAACGTAACCCGACACTATGACCCTACACGTAACCCTACGCCATGACCCTACACGTAACCCTACGCCATGACCCTACACGTAACCCTACGCCATGACCCTACACGTAACCCTACGCCATGACCCTACACGTAACCCTACACCATGACCCTACGCCAAGACCCTACACATAACCCTACGCCATGACCCTACACGTAACCCTACACCATGACCCTACGCCATGACCCTACACATAACCCTACGCCATGACCCTACACGTAACCCTACGCCATGACCCTACACGTAACCCTACGCCATGACCCTACACGTAACCCTACGCCATGACCCTACACGTAACCCTACGCTATGACCCTACACGTAACCCTACGCCATGACCCTACACGTAACTCTACGCCATGACCCTACACGTAACCCTACGCTATGACCCTACACGTAACCCTACACCATGACCCTACACGTAACCCTACGCCATGACCCTACACGTAACCCTACGCCATGACCCTACACGTAACCCTACGCCATGACCCTACACGTAACCCTACGCCATGACCCTACACGTAACCCTACGCTATGACCCTACACGTAACCCTACGCTATGACCCTACACGTAACCCTACGCCAAGACCCTACACGTAACCCTACGCCAAGACCCTACACGTAACCCTCCCCCATGACCCTACACGTAACCCTACGCCATGACCCTACACGTAACCCTATGCCAAGACCCTACACGTAACCCTACGCTATGACCCTACACGTAACCCTACGCCATGACCCTACACGTAACCCTACGCCATGACCCTACACGTAACCCTACGCCATGACCCGATGCTGTTCGAGTGCGAGAGCACATTTCACCATCACCTTTGTCAGCCCATCTGTGCGCAGATGCTGCATGAGTTTATGTCCAGCTTTAATGTTCGCATTTTTATTTTTAAATAAAACAAAACGAGATAAAACAGTTGCTGTTCTTTAACTTTTCACTCAGAGCTTGAAACAAATCACTAGTTCCATCCACAAATCATTGGTCCATCGGCCTGACCAACGCCATGTATGAGATACACGGCAAGTCAGTCTGGGTTCCTGGGGAATGATTTCCAATGTGAGACGAGAGGCGGGACTAACAGGAGGAAAGTGAACCAGAGAGAACCAATCAGAGAAACATGGAAGTGACGCAAACGAAAATCCTCAGAGCAGCAAGTTGTTACGGGTTTAAGGACGTGCAGCTCATTTAAGACCTCAGAAAGGGCATAATTAAATCGTTGCTCCCCTGGAGCCATTCTGGCTGTTTAAGGTCAGAGAAATGAGTCCCACCTCCCGCTGTGATTGGGGTCGGTTAATTTTTTAGTGCAAATCACTTCCCAGTGGAGGGAATCCAGACTGACCTGCCGTGTATCTCATACGTCATACGTTGGTCAGGCGGGTGGACCAGGCTAAGAAATCCCATAGAAGCTCAGATATCTTTATTCTGTCTGCTGCTTTCACCTTTCCCTCTTTTCTCCAGCTTTTCCAGAGTAACTCAAATCCTGGTCTCGTTCTGTCCCTGTAGACCTGGTCTGGACCACGATACTCGTCTCTGGAACACTTACCCTCACAAGGTGTGTTGCAGCAGGGAATCTCCTGATACCTGCAGGATGCCGGCCCTCCAGGACCGGAGTTGCCCACGCCTGCCCTCGGCCCCTACCCGAACCCCCAACCATCACAACTGATGACCGAAACCTAACCCTAACCACAACCTAATCCAAACGTAAACTCTCAAACCAAAGCTTGACCCCATAAAAGGAGGCTTTCTAAGTGAGGACCAGCCAACATGTCTGACAGAGCTGTGTGTCAGACTTTGCAGAAAACAAGTGAAAACAGGGAAAGTGGTCTGAAAACGACTTCAAACAGAAAAGGAGGGATGCAGATCAGACTCCCAAATCCAAACTGAAAGAATCTTCCTAACTTCAAAAGAACAAAAACAGTCAAAGAAGGCCTCATAATAAGCGTCTTCAGCCCTGCTTATTGTTCTCAGGACTAATTTAGCTGGAACAGCGAGCGGGAAGCAACCCTGGCTAATAGCTCTGAACTTTTGAGCGAGTGATAAGCTGCTGAGGAGGAGTTGATAAAGGCTTGTGCCGCAGGGCTGGAAATTAGCCTCTCTTTAGCAATAAAAACACACTTTCACTTCCAGTCTGGAAGCACTTTCATCTCGGCAGCGATCAGATGAAGCAATCAGGGAGCCGAGCGAAGCCTCGTCCGTTCACGGGGAGCGATCGACCCTTCGGTGGACACGGCAGCTGTGCAGATCAAAAGCTACCTGCTAATGAGGCGGGGAGAGCATCTCCAGGACTCAGCAGAAAGGCCTTCGGAGCACCTGCCGGGCACCTTGTGTTCGTCTCCGTCAGGCTGAATGGATGATGCCACCGGGCTCATTCGTATGACAGCATATCTGAAGACAAAGCCATCTGTCAGACAGTAATTGAAGAACTGCCTTCTCAAACAACAAGAGAGTCACTCCTGAATCCTCCGAGCTGCTTCTTTATGAAGCCAAACAAACACTGATTTTTAGATTCTTATGACATCAGCAGAACTAAGTTAATCACGGGGAATAGAGGAGCTTTCTCATTCCTGGAGCTTCTGCCGGAGAGATGATGCATGGTTCATCTCGGCGAGCGTGCGATGACTAATCTCCAGGCTCCCACCGGCGGCTCATTAGAAATGCGTTAAGCTCACCGGCTTGCTTTGGGGTGGGGGTGTTGTTGTTACTCGGAGGCACGTGGAAAATAACGGGAGTGACAGATGAGTTGTGGAACACGGATGGAAGGAGACAGGCAGCAAAATGGAAAGGGAGGATCGGCAGTCCGGCTATTTTAATGGAGAACAGAGAAATGATTCTTCAGACTGACACGTCGAGTTGGTTTGTTAATTTATCTGAGCCGCTCAGACAAGCAGACATGAATAGAAACGTTCCACAAAAGCCGAAAGAAAGCAGCTCGGCTGCGGGAGGATGCGACACGAGCCAACTGCAAGTCCAAGTAAAAGTGGTCTGCACGCGGAGCTGCCTTTATTGTTGCTGATGTGACAGCTCCCTCTGTGTGCGCGCAGCATTAAGAGCATCATCTGTCTGCCACTTCTTTGTGTATGAATCCAGTATCGAGTGTTAATCTGTCACCATCGGGCTGACCAGACGACAGCCCCAACAAGGAGCTGCAGTTGCCCCCATCACGGTTCATCCACAACACCAAACGCCTCAGAGTTCACGCAGACTCATCACAAGAGAGGGAACGACTCAATACAGGATCAGAGATGACAGTTTTTCTCTAAAGGATCTTTTAGTGGCTAAAATCATCATTTTGCTTTTTCTTAAAAAAGTATTTTTTGTCCAAAAATAATTTTCTTTAGAAAACTGATCTTGTTAAAAGAAAATGTACCTTTGACTTAACCTTAAAAAAGCCATCATGTTTAACAGCCCCATGAAGTAGCCTGGAAATAAAATATATTCTTTAATTTTACAAGACCACATCTACAGTCAGTAGATGCTGTTGTTTACGTGCAAAACCGCTGGATGGTGAAAACAACTGTAAGAACTACACACACACACACACACACACACACACACACACACACACCCTACATACAGCTGTGTGAAAAAGTGTTTCCTCCTTCCTGATTTCTTACTCTTTTGCATGTTTGTCACACTTAAATGTTTCAGATTATCAAAAAATTTTTTATATTAAGACAAATATAACACAAGTAAACACAAAATGCAGTTTTTAAATGAAGGTTTTTATTAGTAAGGGGGGAGGGGGGGGGTCCAAACCTCCATGTCCGTGTGTGAAAAAGTGATCTTCCCCTAAACCTAATAACTGGTTGTTCCACCTTAGCAGCAACAACTGCATCAAGCGTTTGTGATAACTGGCAGTGAGTCTTCTACAGCGCTGTGGAGGAATTTTGTTCCACTCATCTTTGCAGAATTGTTGTAATTCAGCCACATTGGAGGCTTTTCCAGCATGAACCGCCTTTTTAAGCTCATGCCACAGCATCTCAATGGGATTCAGGTGGGGGCTTTGACTAGGCCACTCCAAAGTCTTCATGTTGTTGTTCTTAAGCCATTCAGAGGTGGACTTGCTGGTGTGTTCTGGATCATTGTTCTGCTGCAGAACCCAAGTGCGCTTCAGCTTGAGGTCACCAACAGATGGCCGGACGTTCTCCTTCAGGATTTTTGGTAGAAGCAGAATTCATGGTTCCATTTACCACAGCAAGTCTTCCAGGTCCTGAAGCAGCAAAACAGCCCCAGACCATCACACTACCACCACCATGTTTTACTGTTGCTATGATGTTCCTTTTCTGAAATGCCGTGTTACTTTTACGCCAGATGTAATGGGACCTCCACCTTCCAGAAAGTTCCACTTTTGTCTCGTCAGTCCACAGAGGATTTTCCCAAAAGTCTTGGGGATCATCAAGATGCTTTTCTGGCTAAACTGAGACGAGCCTTTATGTTCTTTTTGCTCAGCAGTGGTTTTGGTCTTGGAACTCTGCCATGCAGCCATTTTTGCCCCCCAGTCTCTTTCTGATGGGGGAGTCATGAACACTGACCTTCATTGAGGCAAGTGAGGCCTGCAGTTCTTGGATGTTGTTCTGGGGTCTTTTGTGACCTCTTGGATGAGTCGTCGCTGTGCTCTTGGGGTCATTTTGGTCGGCCGGCCCCTCCTGGGAAGGTTCACCACTGTTCCATGTTTTCACCATTTGTGGATAATGGTTCTCACTGTGGTTCTCTGGAGTCCCAAAGCTTTAGAAATGGCTTTGGAACCTTTTCCAGACTGATAGATCTCAATGACTTTGTTTCTCATTTGTTCCTGAATTTCTTTGGATGGCAGCATGATGTCTAGCTTTGGAGGATCTTTTGGTCTACTTCACTTTGTCAGGCAGGTCCTATTTAAGGGATTTCTGATGGAGAACAGGTGTGGCAGTAATCAGGCCTGGATGTGGATAGAGAAACTGAACTCAGCTTTCCAAAGATGATAAACCACAGTTCATTTATGTTTTTTTTTTGGGGGGGGGGGGGGGGGGGGGGGCATTTTTCTTATTCCTCTAATAAGAAAAATGTCATGAACAAAAATAAAGATTATTCAGTCAAAAACACAACAGATCACCTACATGGTGTCCTGCAGTCCAAACTAATCAGAACCACATTTTGTCAATTTTCTATTTTAACAGCCTTTGCAAAAGTTTTAAACCATTTATTTACCAACTTTTGATAATAATTATGACAAGATTTTATTTTTATATTCCAGTGTGGATTGTCAGGCATTAAATCAGTGTCTGGATATGAGTAAAAACTTTACATTAAAGCGCTGCTGTTTCACTGAGATGATCTCCAGATAACATACCTATAGGCCATCCCTAAGCTTAGACGACTGTCCAGTGTTGTCAGTCCAGATGTTCCTGCTGCTTCTCGACCTGCAGTTGTTTCTGTTTGGCTCCAAAAATAATCACCTCAGTTTTGTTTTTGTTCAGTTAAAGAAAGTTGAGACACATCCAGTCATTAATCTCCTCATTTCATTTACAGGGCCCTGGTCTCCTGGTGACACTGTAATATATAGCTGTGTGTCATCTGCGTAGCTATGGTAACTAATATTTTTGTTGTTTATATCCTGGGCCAGTGGAAACATGTAAATGTTAAACAGAGGAGGCCCCAGGATAGAGCCCTGGGGAACTCCATATGTGATTCTTGCCTGCTCAGATGTAAAGTTACGTACTGATACAAAGTATCCGTTCTCCAAGTACGTTCTGAACAGAGACCCCGCCCAGTTCTCCAGTCATATGAGTGATATGAAGTGATCAACTGTATCAGATCCAGTAAAACTTGACTTGCCGTGTATCTCATACATGGCGTTAGTCAGGCTGGTGTCCCAGGCTAGTTCAACACAGGTTACAGCCGATACTGAACTGGACACACTTTTCAAGCATAACCGTATTTACCAGACTATAAGACTGTCTTTTACTGGCTGGAGGGAATCACAGTACAGGTATGATGAAGATGATGAAGGTTAGCCGTCGATAGGGGGGGGTCACTGAGAAAACTAATAAAAGTTGTATTAATAAATCCAATTTATAGTCCATTGAGAAATTTTTTTTGCTTTCATGACACATTTTTTTACTAAAATGACTTTTAGTCCAGAAATTACGGTACTTTTTATACCCCTCCCTCATTGTCTGTGTCCCCTCCTTGGGTTCCTGAGTCCTTCCCCCATCAGGAGAACTCCAAAGAGGAGGCCATCCATCTCTGGGCATTTATTATTCCCCAACTAACCCCCCTGAGCAGGTGTTACGGTCCTCAGTCTCCGGGAAAGTGAAACTTGACAATGACCCCGTTTACATAAGAGTTTTGATTCCTCTTTCATTCCGAATGAAAGTTAATTCCACTTTAAGACGAAACCCTGAATTCCCAATGAAAATGATCATTCTGAGCAAACCTTAATCCGAACTGAGTGGTTGGTTTATTTCTCTTTGAATTCTGAATAAAATAATAATGTAAACCTTATATTCCACTCCAAGTGAAAGGATTTTTCCAACCAGGACTTTATTTCTAGGAGTTTATACTTGCATTTACTCACCAGTAAAGTTTCCGCATCACTTTGACTCCGTGGGAAGATCCTGTATCACGTTGAGTCGCTCTACGGCTGCATCCAGTAAAATGGAGGAGACGGGGCAAAAGCTCCTTCATTTCATCAATGCTTTAAGGAGAATGAAGGAATGAATGAGTACTATTGCTCCTGTGAGTTCAGAGTTTCATGGATTGTGTTTTTGTTGTTGTCTGGGTACCAGCTGATCTCAGCTGTACCACGGAAGCGTGAATCGTGAACGTGCACGAAAAGTGTGTGGAACCCTGATAACTAACGGAAAGCTAAATCTGGACTCACAGGACAATAGTACTCGTTCGTTCGTTCATTCTACTGCAAGTATTGGTGAAAATTAAGGAGTTTTGCTGCAGATGATGTCTTATATGGCGGCTGCCCCGTCTCTGCCGTTATTACTGGATTTTCCCGAAGGGCGACTCAGCGTGATACCTTCTGAAGGACTCAAAGTGATGCAGAAACTTTACCGGTGAGTAAATGCAGAATAAAAAGAAAGTTCTCCTTTAAACAGTTGAGACAAGTTACAAAGATCATTAATGAAAATAATAAAAAGTTCTGGACCGATGACAGGACCTTGTGGTATTCCACAGGTTCCAGTCGTGTCATCACGCCGCCGTGTTCTACGTTCTCCACATTCCCCAGCAGAAACTGAGAAGTTTTCAGGTTTGGACTTGAAGTGAACAAAGTTGCATCGACCCCCAGCCTGCACAGACGTACTGTACCACATGAGTGTGAGCAGCCCCCCCCCCCACCATGAAGGAGCAGCAGCCGTCAGCTTCAAACACGCAGGAAGACGAGCGGCGCGGAGTTGTGCCGACCTTTCATCCACGCCAGCGTATTCAGCGGGGACGCTGCCTTTCATAAGTGACACCTTGCGCTATCATAGCGGGGCTGCGGTGTGTTTGAACGCCTCTAATCTGATGGCGGGGGGGTGGGGGGAGTCTGAGACGTGCGATGAGCTGTGCCCCCAATGTGGCAAAACTTCCTCCTTTGTTTACGGGAGGTAATTGGGACGCCACCGCCGGCTTCCCACCCCCTCTCCCTGCTGTCAATCACTCGCAGCCGCCTCGCACCCTCCCGGCTTCCGGTCCCCCCCCCCCTCCTTGGAGGCGTGGCCCGCCGGAGGCAGGACGGGGGAGGAAGCTGACAGGAAGGATGGTGGGGTGCCCTCCCTCACCTCACCCCCCACACTGCTCTCGTCTTCAGCTGATGAAACATTAACGAGCAGCAGAGTTCCAGCAGGAATGAAAAGTTCACCTGCTGATGTTTCGTCACACCTCCGTTCTCATCTGGGGGGGGGGGGGGACAGAAATAAAAGCTACGACGGCTTTAAACGCCTCTTCTGCAGACGCGAGAGCTTCTCCGGCTGATGAAGACGACTGGAAACAAGATCAACAAGGCCGACGAGTCACCAAACGCCCGCATCTGCATCTCCGGTTGCTTCTCAGATGGAGGTACGGGTACCTCTATGTGTGATTACGGAAGAAATAAAACATTTAAGTAGCCAAAACTTTAAGCCACAGCTGCTTAAATATCAGTTTTTTATTGCTGCATCCAGCAGATTATATTGAGATTAGATTAAATTTTAACAAATGAACTTATTGGTGTCGGTATCTGCATCGATATCGGTCACGAAAAGCCAAAAATGATCCGCATTGGTTGAAATTTTTCTTGAAAAATGACAGTTGTTTTGCAGAGTTCCAGTTTAATAAAACTATCATCGTGAAAGTCTGATAGTTTGTATTTACTTTAACACATTATTGTGGTTTAAACGGGTTATTTTGCTGAAAATATATTTACTTTGTTGATAAAAGGTTGAGAAGTCCCGTCCTGTAATCCGGAGCAGAGTCAATCCCAGCAGCCTTCAATTATTCATCACATGGATTCCCTTAAAATAAGACGTTGCTTTGGCTTTCACTGATCATATGTTAATGAGCAACAAATAAAAACACAAACAATTAAAGAAGAATAAAAATCAGTCCAGACTTTTCTGTCTTTTCTTTGTGTGTGAAAAGAAAACAGATTTTAATAATAAATAAATAAATAAATTCATCTGAATGCGTCGACGTGAAAACAGAAAGCTCAGCCCTCTGGCAAACACACACACACTCTTCATCACTCTTCCTCACGTCTGCTGCTGATTGATTTCATTCACTTTATATACATGTGCATAATTAATGCCACATATTAAGCGCTATAAATATATCTGTAAACATCCTATTTCCAGCCGTCCTCACGTTCATCACTAATGAAACAATAAAAAATAGAAAAATAAATATATAAAAACAATTAACATGAATTATTCATGGAAATATTGCTTTAAAATACATTTATTATAATTAAACATAATATGGTTGTTTTCCAGAGTGCAAATAAACTCGATCAGAGTGGAAATAAATCATTTTATTTGATTTATTTGCTAAAACCAGAGGAGCAGGTTGCACTTATGGTCAGCTTGTTCTTCTCTCTCAGTCCCGCTGCAGATGCACGTTTAACAGTTAAAAACAACTTTAATTCATGCGAGCGTGGAATCAGCCGAGCTGTCTGTCACCGTCAGTCGTTCCTTCGTTTTCCACCCGGAGTGAAAGCCGAGCAGGAGAACACACCTCCAGGAACTTAACCTCCTTTCCTCACCTCCTCCGAATCAGAGGGGATTCATCTGGGGGGGGGGGGATGAGCGCCGTGGTTGAGGTTTTGCTGATTTCCCCGTAATGACTGGCAGCCGTAACACCTGGCACTGTGAAATCCAGAAATTAGCACACTGCGGGGAAACAAATTGCTTTGTTGATGCAGAACGATGTGGAGTGAAAAACAGCAGCTCGGCGCGGATCCACGATCAGGCGCCATTTTACTTTCCACAAACTGAAACGACGTGAAGTCTGAAACTTTCTGACCAACCGGCTGCAGGCGTGCTACCTCATATCAGACTCATACATTTAAAGGTACAGTATGTAAAAAATCAAAGGTCAATGGCAGAAAAATGTAACATATCATTCAAATCTGTGTTTCTATTGATGTGTAATCGCTTCACTACAACAGCTGTTACATGTTTATTTTCTTCGAATGAGTAATTTATATCTACTTGCTGGGGGGTGCACATATGGAGGCGGCCATATTTGTTCCACCATTTTTACTACGGTGTCCCTGAATGGACAAAACAATGTGTATAAAGTGAGAACTGAACTTTAAACTGCTGTAGCAGCTTTGTTTAACGGGAGTTAGAGATGTTTGGGATCAGTAATAGTTCCTCATAGCTCCACCTGAAACTCTGGATCCACTCACACATGGAAACATCTTTATGTCTGGGGGAATTTTGGCCACTAACAGCCACCGTACATTCACAACAGCGCTGGAATATGAAGTCATTTGAAAGAAAACAGCTTTTCTTTTAAACACCCATCTTTACCGCTAGACGTCAGTAATTCTTGCGTACTGTACCTTTAACACAACAAAAGACATTTAAAAAATTTTTGCGATTCTGAGGGTCTCTGAAAAAATGGTGACATTTGTGGTGTTTCGGGTCAAATTTGACCCGGTAGAAAATAATGGCTGTTGCATATGTAACATTTGTAATTAATGTACCTGCAGGTACAGAAATGATCCTGTACGTACCTCCGTTTCTGAGAGTGGACAGAACAATGTCCTTTTGGTTGTGATTGGAGGGGCCCCTGCTTCCCTAAAGGACTATTCCACCCACAGAATGATGTAACTTTATCTTCCACCCCCCTCATGGTGAGAAAGACTCTGCAGCACTTTTTTAATATCTCAAATGCAGCCGGTGATCAGGAAGGCTTCTCGTTTCCCCCCCAACTTTCATATAATGGAGTTCACCGGGGTCCGAGCCAAAAAGGTCCATAAAAGTCCACAAAAACTTGTCAATATTCCTCCATACTGCTCGTCCAATGTAACCCAAGTGTCCTGAGTGGGTAGCGTCCAGAATTTACTGGAAACGACGTCATTTAGTAGATTTTTAGAGCCTAAACAGTACTACATCAGTACTACATCAGTACTACATCAGTACTACATCCTTTTTCCTGCAAGCATGCGGAAGCCTCGGCGTTCAGAGCCTACTCTGCCGATAATACAACCGTAGAAGAAGAAATTCTCTGTTTACATTGTGCTAAGAGCGACAGAGCTGCAGACAAACACAAGAGGGTCCAAGAGGGGTTGATGTTGATCTAAAAGAAAGAAAGAAAGAAAAAGAGAACGCAATCTCGTCTGCCGCGGCTTCTGTAGTTTCACGAACGAGCATCGGCGTGCTCGCAGGAGATGCGATGTAGTACTGATGTAGTACTGATGTAGTACTGTTTACACTGTCATATTTATACGGACATTCATGATCTTTTTCTAATACTTTCTGAGTTTATTGTTAATTTTACTTGTCTTGATGATGTAAACATGGTAAACATTGTAAATGACTCGTGCTAAACAGAAGTTCTAACTTATAAAGTAACTGTTAGGTTTGCATAGTACTATAGTGTACCTGTGTGTTCATGTACATGCTTATTTGTGGGGTTTTATGCAAACATGTACATTATATTTGTGTTTATTTTAAAGTTTTGTTTTTGTCTGTTCTTTTTTTTTTTTGGTGTCTCATAACTCTTTTTCTGAGAGTTTTATCCATCAACAGGACGGTGGAACAATGTTTCTAATGAATATTGCTGCTTTCTTTGTTTTGTTTGGTGTTGTGTGTTGTGGAGTTATACCGATAAAAACTATCAACTTCTTCTTCTTCAGTTATCACCACTTTTGATCAAATACTGTGATTTTTGCATGTAAACAGACAAAATCATAGTTTAACAATTGTCACTTTACCATTATTTAAAATTTGCACGTCTTATTCTGAGATGAAGTTGGTTTTATAAAAAGAAATAACTTTTTACCTTTTTTTCCCCCAATATAAATCTATACGGGTCATTTTTGACCCGTAACACCTAAAACGTCACTATTGTTAATAATTTTGCATTTAGAGTCAGAACCGGACCTGGAGAAGCTGGATCCGGTCTTATATCAGGTCCAGAGTCAGAACCAGACCTGGAGAAGCTGGATCCGGTCTTATATCAGGTCCAGAACCAGAACCACACCTGGAGAAGCTGGATCAGGTCTTATATCAGGCCCAGAACCAGAACCAGACCTGGAGAAGCTGGATCCGGTCTTATATCAGGTCCAGAACCAGAACCAGACCTGGAGAATCTGGATCCGGTCTTATATCAGGTCCAGAACCAGAACCAGACCTGGAGAAGCTGGATCCGGTCTTATATCAGGTCCAGAACCAGAACCAGACCTGGAGAAGCTGGATCCGGTCTTATATCAGGTCCAGAACCAGAACCAGACCTGGAGAAGCTGGATCAGGTCTAATATCAGGTCCAGAGTCAGAACCAGACCTGGAGAAGCTGGATCTGGTCTTATATCAGGTCCAGAGCCAGAACCAGACCTGGAGAATCTGGATCCGGTCCTGTATCAGTTCCAGAACCAGAACCAGACCTGGAGAATCTGGATCCGGTCGTGTATCAGTTCCAGAACCAGAACCAGACCTGGAGGATCTTTGTTATCTTCGTTTACATTTAATCTCCTCTTTTTTAAACCTTGCTTTTATTTGAAATCACGTTTTTCATTCTTTTACTTGTAAACGTCTCTTTTCTGCTGTGATGCGTTTAATGTTTCATGCAAATCGCTTTTAAAGAAACAAACTAAACTGTAGAAACTAGATATTGTTCTGCGTGTGATAGTGAGTTAACATTAATCTGACTGTTGCTTCTACGTTTCATCTTATTAATAAGCAGCTTTTGTGCAGCATGTAATCAGTTTGTCACATATGTAGGTGATTTTACACGAGCTAATCCTGACACCGGGTGAACCGTTCCTCCGTCTCTGCAGCTCTGGCCTGGTTTCTGTAAACTCAGAGTATCTGCAGAGCGTCTGCTGGGTGCTCGTGTTTATCAGTAAATGGACTCTGTCCTCCACGATGCGGGGAAGCGCTCCTCTCCTCCCAGAAGTCGTCTCCAGCGACGGAGGAGAAGTTTAGCGGAGGATAGAGATCTCTCCCTCTCCGCCGAGGCATCCTCTTATCCTGTCAATCAGCGGCCCGCCTCCGCGGCTCAGCCTGGCACAGATGCAGGGTGATGATGAGAAACTCGCCGCAGCCTTGCAGGGTTCCCTCCTCATCACGCTCAGAACCAAACTCAGCTGCTCCGAGTAAAGCCTGCAACGCTCGGCGTGGGTCAGGCGGGATCCTGGACTTCAGGCGGGATCCTGGACTTCAGGCGGGATCCTGGACTTCAGACGGGATCCTGGACTTCAGGCAGGATCCTGGACTTCAGGCGGGATCCTGGTCTTCAGGCGGGATCCTGGACTTCAGGCGGGATCCTGGACTTCAGGCAGGATCCTGGACTTCAGGCGGGATCCTGGTCTTCAGGCGGGATCCTGGACTTCAGACGGGATCCTGGACTTCAGGTGGGATCCTGGACTTCAGGCGGGATCCTGGTCTTCAGGCGGGATCCTGGACTTCAGACGGGATCCTGGACTTCAGGTGGGATCCTGGACTTCAGGCGGGATCCTGGACTTCAGGTGGGATCCTGGACTTCAGGCGGGATCCTGGACTTCAGGCAGGATCCTGGACTTCAGGCGGGATCCTGGACTTCAGGCGGGATCCTGGACTTCAGGCGGGATCCTGGACTTCAGGCGGGATCCTGGACTTCAGGCGGGATCCTGGACTTCAGGCGGGATCCTGGACTTCAGGGGGGATCCTGGACTTCAGACGGGATCCTGGACTTCAGGCGGGATCCTGGACTTCAGGCGGGATCCTGGACTTCAGACGGGATCCTGGACTTCAGGCGGGATCCTGGACTTCAGACGGGATCCTGGACTTCAGGCGGGATCCTGGACTTCAGGCGGGATCCTGGACTTCAGGTGGGTTCTGCTCCGGATCAGGTGGGTTCTGCTCCGGATCAGGTGGGTTCTGCTCCGGATCAGGTGGGTTCTGCTCCGGATCCCTCAGGTGGGTTCTGCTCCGGATCAGGTGGGTTCTGCTCCGGATCCTTCAGGTGGGTTCTGCTCCGGATCCTTCAGGTGGGTTCTGCTCCGGATCAGGTGGGTTCTGCTCCGGATCCCTCAGGTGGGTTCTACTCCGGATCAGGTGGGTTCTGCTCCGGATCCTTCAGGTGGGTTCTACTCCGGATCAGGTGGGTTCTGCTCCGGATCAGGTGGGTTCTGCTCCGGATCCCTCAGGTGGGTTCTACTCCGGATCAGGTGGGTTCTGCTCCGGATCAGGTGGGTTCTACTCCGGATCAGGTGGGTTCTGCTCCGGATCCTTCAGGTGGGTTCTGCTCCGGATCCCTCAGGTGGGTTCTGCTCCGGATCAGGTGGGTTCTGCTCCGGATCCCTCAGGTGGGTTCTGCTCCGGATCAGGTGGGTTCTGCTCCGGATCCCTCAGGTGGGTTCTACTCCGGATCAGGTGGGTTCTGCTCCGGATCCTTCAGGTGGGTTCTGCTCCGGATCAGGTGGGTTCTGCTCCGGATCCTTCAGGTGGGTTCTGCTCCGGATCAGGTGGGTTCTGCTCCGGATCCCTCAGGTGGGTTCTGCTCCGGATCCTTCAGGTGGGTTCTGCTCCGGATCCCTCAGGTGGGTTCTGCTCCGGATCAGGTGGGTTCTGCTCCGGATCCCTCAGGTGGGTTCTGCTCCGGATCCCTCAGGTGGGTTCTACTCCGGATCAGGTGGGTTCTGCTCCGGATCCTTCAGGTGGGTTCTGCTCCGGATCAGGTGGGTTCTGCTCCGGATCCTTCAGGTGGGTTCTGCTCCAGATCCTTCAGGTGGGTTCTGCTCCGGATCAGGTGGGTTCTACTCCGGATCAGGTGGGTTCTGCTCCGGATCCTTCAGGTGGGTTCTGCTCCGGATCAGGTGGGTTCTGCTCCGGATCCTTCAGGTGGGTTCTGCTCCGGATCAGGTGGGTTCTGCTCCGGATCAGGTGGGTTCTGCTCCGGATCCTTCAGGTGGGTTCTGCTCCGGATCAGGTGGGTTCTGCTCCGGATCCTTCAGGTGGGTTCTGCTCCGGATCAGGTGGGTTCTGCTCCGGATCCCTCAGGTGGGTTCTGCTCCGGATCCTTCAGGTGGGTTCTGCTTCGGATCCTTCAGGTGGGTTCTGCTCCGGATCAGGTGGGTTCTGCTCCAGATCAGGTGGGTTCTGCTCCGGATGAGGTGGTTTCTGCTCCGGATCAGGTGGGTTCTGATCTCCTGCTGCTTCTACACACCACAGTCCAACTGTCTTCAGCTCACTTCTCGGGAAGGACATATTGATACCCTGGAGTCCATACCAGCTACTGTTGTGCGATTTACCGATATGATATTGTGATATCATATTTACATGAGAGAGATGATATTTACACATATCGTTGCATTGCAGTATTAGCTGTGCAAATTTTTTTGCTTTATTTTCCGTAATGACCCGGCTGCAACTCGACTGACTACAAAGGGGTCACCTGATTATTTAAAAAGGGTGGGAAAAATATCGATTGCGATATTTTCATATTTTCATACATATCATCTATATTTTAAAATGTGGTATCGATCTAGTTTATTAATGAAATCTTGCGATATATAATCTTTTAGTTTTTGGGGCCGTGGCTAAAAATGTTTGAAACCTGCTGCCGTAGATGGTCGAGTCCTTAATTTTACATGAAGGGAACATTTTTCTGAACTTGTTCGACAACTTAGAGACGGTTTGTCTCAGATTGGTGAATTTTGGTCCATCTGAGAGACTCTAAAGTGCTCCTTTTATACTCAGTCATGTTACTGGTCTGTTCCTAGTTAAACCAGTCATATTACTGTCCTGTTTCCAGCTAAACCAGTCATGTTACTGACCTGTTTCCAGTTAAACCAGTCATATTACTGGCCTGTTTCCAGCTAAACCAGTCATGTTACTGACCTGTTTCCAGTTAAACCAGTCATATTACTGGCCTGTTTCCAGTTAAACCAGTAACATATTAAAATCACCTCCTATTAACGTTTCTACCTTTTAATGCTCTTGTTCCCAGTTAAACCAGTCACATTACTGACCCATTCCCAGCTATACCGGTTATGTTACTGGCCTGTTTCCAGTTAAACCAGTTAGATATTAAAATCCCCTCCTACTACTATTTTCCACCTTTTGTTCCTGTTCCCAGTTAAACCAGTCATGTTACTGACCTGTTCCCAGTTAAACCAGTTAGATATTAAAATCCCCTCCTACTACTATTTTCCACCATTTGTTCCTGTTCCCAGTTAAACCAGTTAGATATTAAAATCCATTCCTACTACTATTTTCCACCTTTTGTTCCTGTTCCCAGTTAAACCAGTCATGTTACTGACCTGTTTCCAGTTAAACCAGTTAGATATTAAAATCCCCTCCTACTACTATTTTCCACCTTTTGTTCCTGTTCCCAGTTAAACCAGTCATGTTACTGACCTGTTCCCAGTTAAACCAGTTAGATATTAAAATCCCCTCCTACTACTATTTTCCACCTTTTGTTCCTGATCCCAGTTAAACCAGTCATGTTACTGACCTGTTTCCAGTTAAACCAGTTAGATATTAAAGTCTCCTCCTACTACTATTTTCCACCATTTGTTCCTGATCCCAGTTAAACCAGTCATGTTACTGACCTGTTTCAAGTTAAACCAGTTAGATATTAAAGTCTCCTCCTATTATTATTTTCCACCTTTTGTTGTTCCTGTTCCCAGTTAAACCAGTCATGTTCCTGACCTGTTTCCAGTTAAACCAGTCAGATATTAAAGTCTCCTACTACTATTATTTTCCACCTTTTGTTGTTCCTGTTCCCAGTTAAACCAGTCATGTTCCTGACCCGTTTCCAGTTAAACCAGTTAGATATTAAAGTCTCCTCCTACTACTATTTTCCACCTTTTGTTGTTCCTGTTCCCAGTTAAACCAGTCATGTTACTGACCTGTTTCCAGTTAAACCAGTTAGATATTAAAGTCTCCTCCTACTACTATTTTCCACCTTTTGTTGTTCCTGTTCCAGCCTTTTACAGACATGTTGCTGCATCAGATTCCCAATCAGAGATTTTCCATCAAATATTTTATCATCTGAGATGTTGTTTATGTTCTTCGGGGAATAAAACTCATCGCATTCGGTGTTTTATTCATATTCTATTACATTTATTAATATTTAAATTTACATTATATTTTACAGCCAGTGGGACGGAGCTGTGTCCCAGATTCCTCATGGAGGATTTGACGGAAACTGTTCCAGACTAGGAGGAACAAACGCAGAGCGATCTCTTTACTAAAACCTCTCCAACTTTGCTCTGTTTCACTTCAGCTGCATGAATATTTTGCACACATATGTCCACATGTTGATTGATTTTTCTCTGGAATCGTCTGCCACGGGGCAAGGCATCCCAGTGTCCTCCAGCTCTGATGCAATCTCTCCAGTGTTCCCTTTATCAGGGTTCTTTCAGGATCTTAAAAAGTCTAAAAATGTCTAAAATTCCGAACTTTAAATTAAAGGCCTTAAAATGTCTTAAGAACAGCCAACTTTCCATCCAAGGTATTAAATTTGACTTAGACTAGTCTTAATTTTTTACTTTTATTCATCCTGAGAAGCATTGGATAAACGCAGCACTCAGAAGTTGGTTCTGTCCATCTGTCTATTACAAAACAATTACTTGTTTTTAAGGTTAAAGTTTACTCTCTCAGTTTTTCTAATAAAATTTCATCATGTCTGACAGCCTCAGTGTGACGGCAGGATATAGACAGATATTAGTGTTATGTTGGGAAAGTTACTTTGGTTAGGAAGGTCCAATTTTAATATCAGTTCGAGTACTGAATTATTTTAATCTCTTTTAATTTTTAATATTACTAAATTAATAAAAAATAAAAGGTTTTGAATTTCTGAGATTATTTGAACATTTCTGGTAATACACCATGTTGTTCTTAAATTTAATTCATGAAGTTCTAAAAAGGTCTTACATCTAACCTGCAGAAACCTGCAAGAACCCTGCTTTATCTGCATCCAGAGATGGTCTGGATTAAAACAACACAGCTCTTTTCTGGTTCAAACCCTGTCAATCCCAACTCTCCCAACTCAGCAGTGGTGTGCATCAAGGCTCTGTCCTGGGGCCCCTACTCTTCGTTATTTACCGACTACTCCTGGGCAGTACTTTCTGGTCGATATGGAATCTGTTATGCAGATTACACCACTAAAACTAACTGAACTGAAAAATAAAGAATCAAAACTGAAGAAAAACTGAAACTACATAAAAATCCAAAATGATTATAACCTTGTATTACAGTAGTTTAATGAAAAATAGTTTACATTCTACTGTTATTTTTACAGCACATTACTGTAAATTGGTTTATGATATTTCATACTTTTAATTGTAATTTTATGGAAATAACACTGTATTTAATCTTCTAATTCACAGTTCTATAAAGCCATACCGTAATGTCTTATACATGATTACTATATCTATTACAGTAGTTTACTGCAAAATGGTTTACATTCTTCTGTTATTTTTACAGGACATTACTGTAAATTGGTTTATATCACTCTTTTAATAGACTGTGATGATAATTACAGTAATTTACTGTAAACAATACTTATTTAACCTTGTAATTCACAGTTCTATAAAGCCATACTGTAATGTCTTATACATGGTCACCATACAGTATTTTTTACGATAAAATTCTGGTAACCACAGCTGCCAGTACTTTATTACAAAATATACACATCCTTTTTTTACAGTGTAGATTTCATATCAACTTAAAAGGCTGATGTATTAAACTAATTTACAAAGACTAAAACAAAGGGTGTTTTTGCATTCATTTTAGTTCGTTTTGTAAAGTCACAATACACTTTTAGTCAGTTATAGTTTAAATGAATTTTAAAAACTGCCATTTTTATTTTCATTTCAGTTAACGAAAATGTTTTTTCAATTTCAGTTTTGTTTTTTTCGCTAGTTTTAGTTAACTTTAATCACCTTGTGGTCAACACAGTTTGGAACTGCAGAGAAATGATCAATTCTTCTTGGATAAGCCATTTCTGAGCAGAAACACCCCCTCGGACCCCTGGGGCTGAAGGGGTTAAATCAGTCATGAGGAATAATCAGTGAAAGTAAAACACACTCAGAGATAAAAGAGCAACAACATGCTCCAGTCCATCATCGCCTCGTCTCCGTCCTGCCGCTGATGCGGGGAGGCGTCACTAAACGGTCCGGCCAAACTGTGGCCATCACGGCTGTCAGGAGGCATCACGCGCCCCCGCCTCCCTCGCTCGGGGCGGGGGGTGGATGGGGCTGGAGCCGCCCTGCCCGGGACAGACTTCACCTCGTCCTGCTGTCTCCGTGTTTGTCTCTCCGGGGCAGCGTGTCACCTCTGTTTACATCCGTCCAACCAGCGGAGACGGAGACGGATCAGGCGCCGCGCGCTAAACGGACATCTCTGCTAATCTGGATCCAAGTGTGAGGAGAGCGAGGCTCGCGTCACGTTATGGTCTGCACGCTGCAGGGCTTTTTTCTGCCGGCATCACATTGATTTTCATGAAATGCACATAAACAGGTCACTTTCCCTTTTCCTGCATTTAGTCCACGAAGACGAGGTTTTAGAGCGTAATTAGATTACATCTGCAGAGCCGCAGACAAGTCCAACATCCGCTGCCACGAACGCTTAACGCGGGAGGAAACCTCATGTTATTTCTCTTCCGGGCACAAGTTCAAGGTTTAAGAGGTTTTGAACGGAGGTTCAGGTGGGCCGGGATGTTTCCTGGTCGCTTCGTACACCTCAGAGTTAGTTTGATCCAGATTCAGGGTCCCACACGTCCTGGAAAACCTGGAAAATGAGAAAAGGGTAAAAAAAAAAACTGGAAAATGATTTTTCTGCCCTCGGCTTCATCGCTGTACAAAATATAAACTACAATCGTAGAACACTCCCCCAAAAGCTTGGGGTGGAATTTAATACCTCCCCCAAGGAGGTCATGTTTTCGGTTTGTCCGTTCGTCTGTCAGCAACTTTACGGAAAAAGTTCTGGACGGATTGATCTGAAATCTTCAGCAGCCGTGTGTCTCAGTCCAAGGATGAACCCATTACATGTTGGTGGTGATCCGGATCACCTTCTGGATCCAGGATTCTTTATCATTGTGAGGTCGGCCATGTTGTAAAGGCTGTTGATGAGGCGTGAGCGCCCCTTTTTGGCAGAAGTGTGCAGCTGCTACTGAGCACATGATGTCAGGATGCAGAAATGAAACTTATGAGCAGCAGTGAGCACGAGGAGAGACGACTGTTGGACAGACTTGTATCAGGTGAAGATGGTGAACTGTGTGCGTCTGTGAAGAACTGGAAGTAACGAGTTGTATTTCTGCTGAACAGGATGTTTATTTAGCTTTAATGTTATTTAGCTGATCTGCTTATTCAGAAGTTTCCTCCATTCACCATGAGCCTGTTTATGCTATTAAGCTAGCTGACCTGCTACTAGTTATTGTAACTGTTAGTCTTAAACACATATGCATGTTTAGTCCTAACTGGAAGGATTTATTAGTAACAATTAATAGCTTGAATGTGTTTATTTGCTGAACGAATGTTCCTCATGGCTTCTTGGTATTTCTGTATTTATAGACCAAACTCACTTCCATCCACATTCACCTGAACTACCTGGAATTCCACCTGGAAACCTGTCGTTTGCTGCATTACTGTGCTGTTGTGATTAAAGGACTATTCCACCCACAGAATGATGTAACTTTATCTTCCACCCCCCTCATGGTGAGAAAGACTCTGGAGCACTTTTTTAATATCTCAAATGCAGCCGGCGATCAGGAAGGCTTCTCGTTTCCCCCCAACTTTCATATAATGGAGTTCACCGGGTCCGAGCCAAAAAGGTCCATAAAAGTCCACAAAAACGTGTCAATATTCCTCCATACTGCTCGTCCAATGTAATCCAAGCGTCCTGAGAGGGTAGCGTCCAGAATTTACTGGAAACGACGTCATTTAGTAGATTTTTAGAGACTAAACAGTACTACATCAGTACTACATCAGTACTACATCAGTACTACATCGCATCTCCTGCAAGCACGCCGATGCGCGTTCATGAAACTACGGAAGCCGCGGCAGACGAGATCGCACGTTCTCTTTTAATTTCTTTCTTTGTTTTAAATCAACATCAACCCCTCTTGGACCCTCTTGTGTTTGTCCCGGTTTGTCTGCAGCTCTGTCGCTCTTAGCACAATGTAAACGGCTAATTTCTTCCTCTACGCTTGTAATATCGGCAGAGTAGGCTCTGAACGCCGAGGCTTCCGTAGTTTCGTGAACGCGCATATGCGCGCTTCTCAAGAGTGAGATGTTCTACTGTTTAGGCTCTAAAAATCTACTAAATGATGGTTTCCAGTAAATTCTGGACGCTACCCACTCAGGACACTTGGATTACATTGGACGAGCAGTATGGAGGAATATTGAAGTTTTTGTGGACTTTTATGGACCTTCTAGAATGTTTCCAAAGTTGACCCGGATCCAGAGAAAATTCAGGATACTATGATCCAGAACACACGAAGATAAGTGGAGCTGCTGGGAGGAGGTCTGCGCTCTCAGAGTGCTTTTCTAGTTTTTGTTATGATTATTTTATGGTTTGTCAGGGCTTCCTGCAGGCGTATTAGCCATCTATTGTTCATCATTTGTTCACTTGGAACAGCTCATGTTATTTGTATGTGCTGTATAAAGTGGATCAGATAAAAACAACACGGCTCTTTTCTGGTTCAAACCCAGTCCACCCAGTTAAAGAACGGCCAATCCCAACCCTCCCCACTCAGCAGTGGTGTGCATCAGGGCTCTGTCCTGGGGCCCCTAACTTCTCCTTCTGGGCAGTACTTTATGGTGGATATGGAATCTGTTATGCAGATGACACCCAGCTCTACCTCTCCTCCGTCCCTACCACCACATTTCTTCCCTTCTCAACTTCTCAGATGATTAATTCTCTTTGAAATATTAACGATACATTGCAAAAACACAAATCTTAGCAAGTATATTTTTCTCATTTCTAGACAAAATATCTCATCACAGTCAAAATAAGACAAAATTGCTTGAAGAGAAACATTTCAGTGAGATATAAAATCTTATTTCAAGATTTTTTTTGCTTGTAATAAGCAAAAAAAATCTGCCAATGGGACAAGCAACATTTTCTTGATGCATTGCCTTAAAACAAGATCTTATATCTTACCAAAATGTTTCTATTTAAGCAATTTTGTCTTATTTTGACTGTGATGAGATATTTTGTCTAGAAATGAGAAAAATATACTTGGTAATATTTGAGTTTTTGCAGTGTAAAAGATGCTTCTCATCCTGTAATAACTGCAGGATGAAGCTGCATCAAATCGGAAACCCAGAGGTGCCAGCTCGCTTATAAAGTTACTGAAAAATATCCTAAATTGTTTTCTATCCCGTTAGAAGCAGCTCAGTCACATGAGCATCTGTTTACGTTTAGCTTCTCCAGCTGAGTTAAACCCACCCGGTCAGGTTCAGACTTTATTATTGTTTTACTGACAGAGTTTGACTTTACCCTGCTTCCTGTTCAGAAACTGATGGTATATGAGGTGAATTTTGGTTCACATCTCTCTGAAAGCTCCCTGATGGTTTATTTTTGTAGGATTTTGAGGAATTTTGGGAAGCAGGAGGAGAGGATGAACCCTGCTGACTCCGTGACAGCCTGCAAGGCCCTATCTGCTTCATTTATCCACTTTAAATGACCACACACTTCTCCAAGTGTGCACAGTGAATCTTAAATAACTCCGTCTCCTCGCCAGAACAAATGTTATTCTTATCCTGTGGGCTGATTGAATGTTCTCTCACTTGTGAACATACCAGGTGCTTTTCCTGCACAGATGGCAATTAAAATAGTTTGTTAGAGCCGCCGCTCAGGTTCCTGCAAACATCTTCTATCATAAAAGAAGACATCACCCTCTACTCAGCTGCAGCAGAAATAAAGAAAACGTTTAGAAGGAATGGTGGAAGTGAAGTTGGCCGGTGAAACGAGTGGAAGTCGTATTTTTATCCGTCAGTTGGAGCCGTTTCAAGGTGCTGGCAGACAGGGATGTGGTGGGTGGAATCACACCGCAGACGGCCTCAGTGTCATCTGAACAAACACACAACCTCACCATGCTTTACATCAGATGATGCTGAGAATCCAAAATAACACGCAACGCTTGCGATGTCTGATTAAACAATGAGAGAGAATCTGATGCCGAACTGTCATCAGGTACAGTCAAAGACCAAAACTGGAGAATTTAGATTCACTCCAACAAAACCAAAGAAGCTGCGAAATCCCCCTTTTTCCTCATTCTGATCTACATGACTGGATGCTGCCGTGTGATTGGCTGGTTGGATATTTGTGTTACCGGGAAGCTGAACAAGTGGAGCCTGTAGATATATTTTATGATTATCAACTCTTCATCTATTTGGATAAATGAAAAATGTGATGCAGCGCTTAACGTGTGAAGGCAGAGGTCCCACAAAGCAAAGGGGGTGTCGTTCCAGTGACACACACACACACACACACGTTTGTTTTTATATCCCCGTGGGGTACATACACCAACATAATACATTCCCTAGCCCCTTACCCTAAACCTAACGCCCATAACTTATTGCCTAAACCTAACCTTTGTCCTAATCCTAACCAAAACCTAATTGTAACTTAATCTCTAAAACCTAATCTTGACCCTCAAAACGGGGTTTGTACCTGTGGGGACCGGGACAATGTCCCCACGAGGGCAAGACGTCCCCACGGTGATGGTAAAAATCCGGAACATGGTCCCCACAATGTTGCAAAAACGCACACACACACACACAAAACAAAAAACACATGGCGAAGGTAACAACATTACAGGAGAGGATTAGGGCCACTGAAGAAAAAAAGTCTGAGAAAAAATGTCAGAATTCTGACGTTTTTCCAGAACATTAAAAAAAACAAACAAACAAAAAAAAAAAAAGGGGGAGATTTTTTTCTTCAATTTCTGAGATTAAAGTCAGAATTCTGACTTTTCTTTCTTTAGTGGCTCTAATCCTCTTTCTGAACAACATAACCTACCTCAGCGCCCAGTTATGTGCATTTCCACTCAACACAAGTGTTAGATTTACATTTGGTTAAATTATAAAAAAATTAAAACATTTTTATATTAAATTCATTAAATCAAATACATGTAATCAATTAAAATAAATTCAATCAACTTCAAATTAAAATTAAATTAAAATTCAACGCAACAGGGGCATAAAAATTTCACCTACTTTTGCCGCTATACCAAAGTTACACATGGTTAGAAAGCTCAGCGTCTCAGTTCAACCACTGGATTATTTTTATGGACACTGAGCTTCAGAGCATAATTAAAGGGACGCCGTGTAACTTTTGGCCACTAGGGGCACTAAACCTGTAACTTCCCACATAACTGTCACAAATGAAACCGTCTATCCGAGTCCTGAATCATGAAGTCATGGAGTCATAAAGCAAAGCTCCAGGTCACATGACCCAATGAGAGACGGATCCGCTACCGCAGAGTTACCATGTCTGGCTTCAGAGGAGGGCCGCCCCCTCAGAGCCCCCACATGTGTCAGTGCTGAATATTTACCCAGTAATTCATTTATTATTACTTACATTAAGCTGATATTTGGGTCAAAAGTTACACGGTGTCCCTTTAATAAAGATACAGCAGCACAGTAAACCATGAATAAGAAAAACAACTGTGATTTCCTTCCTTTAAAGATGTCTACCGATGAAGTCATCAAATGTATTTTTCACAAAAAAATATTCCATATTGGGAAAATAGTGGACATAAAGTCAAGTTTTCACCAGCCAAAAAAAATCCACTCATCCAAGGTAATGCTACATGTTTCGGTAGCATAGCCACGTTCCTCTCAACTGTTGGGGTGTGTTTGTTTTCCTCACTTTCCTGTCTACAAAACAGACGAGTCCCCATCAATTTCTGTTTAGATTCGACATCGGGACATCGGGAAAAAAACACTTCCTGACTGCAACGTTCCCACTGCCTAAAACTGAAAAGTGGGTTAAAATAAGTAAAAAAAAAAAAACTAGCTTGTAGGTGGCAGGTTATTATTAGGTATACAGAGCAGACCTAAGCATAGATTATAGCAACCACAATTAAAAAAGCTCAATGAGAAGTTGTTTCAAGATAAAATGCAAAAAAATGTGGTAAAAGTTCCAGTTTGAACTGGAATGGCAGCATTACAGAGAGGGAACTAAATTCCCTGCAAAAGACTGAGCTAAATAATTAGCATGTGATCTGACTGATCACAATGCTGGAAAACAAACACCAAAATTACAAATATGAGACCCGTTCACGCTCAAATAACCTCACATGAAAGAAGAAAAAAGATTGTTTACTTTATTGGATGTTCAGCATTTCTGAGTGTTTGAAGGACTCTGATTGGCTGAAATAACATTGAAGTCTCTGGTTTCATCACTAAGATAAAAAGCGGGGGGGCTCCTTCTGAGTAAATGGTCTGATGTCATGGAAAACAGTTCAAACTACATCATTGAAGTGTAGAGCAAGTGTGTGAGGAGAAAAATGTTCTCCTAAACATTTATTCTGGAATAACATTTGATTCTAGAAAGGTCCTTTTCAATGCAAGTCAATGTGGCACGGATTGGCTCTAAGGAGGAAATGAGGAGGATTTTAGTTAGAGACCTTAGAGAAAGAGTTACACCCCCCATCTTCTAGAAGATCATGAGTCAGACCAGGATACACACCTGCACCACGTTTATGCTGTTTGCATTAGTAGATAAAAGTAACATAAAAGGTCACTCACCCCCCCTTCAGAAGGCTGAGAGAGCTGTGAGGGTTAAAACAGAACAGATAACCTTTTTAAACATGAAATAACCATTTGTTTATTTTTATTTTATTTAGGTGATTTTTTTTTTTATGTAGACACAGGGGTTGGTGGATCCGGTCAAATCGGTTCCGGACCAACGTCCGTGCCGGCACGCATTCTGGCTACATCCGGCTCACATTAAGCCCTGGTGTGATCTAAAAGTCAGTTTTATGACTATTTGCTGCTTCCTAACAGCTGGAAGTTCCACCTGCTCCAGTTTTCATTCTGTTTTCACTCTGTTTTAATGGAAACAACTTCAGATGCTTTATTGATGATATAGTCTTTGTTTTTTTAAAGAATAACTTGAGATACAGCTTACAGTGAAGTAAAAGTTTGGGAAACTACTCTGGGGTTCCCAGTGATTAGTCTGAAAATAGCTGCTAATTATTTACTTTTAAAACCACTTTTGAGCTTTTCTGCATCCTTAATGACAGCGTTTAAACTTTTCTTCAGTTCCAGGACTGAGAGAAAGCTGCAGAAGTTATTAATGCATTCATGCACACGGCAGGATGTCGTCGTGGAAGCTGCAGGCCTGTGACGATCATCTTTTCTTCTCAGCACTGATGTTAAAGTTCTTAAAGTTTCCCGACGACTCGCTGCTGCAACGCTGATGTAAATCTCCTCCTCACGTTTCAAAGTCGGCCCTTTTCTTTGTCACCTGCCAATACGACTCTCCGCTGCCGTATATTGTCTTGATGCAATCCTGCAGCACATTCCCTGGTGGAAAAAACACACCTCTGCGAGGAGGAAAAACCCATTTCAGCAATCCACATCAATGGCCCATCCATCCATCTCCCCCGGATCCCGCTTTCCGTCTGCAGCCCTCCCATCTCACTAAGAAAGCCATTACTCTCAACCTGTGTGCGAGATGTACAATTAAAACCTGATTTCTGCTGAGGAAAATTAGATTTAATGAACGGCGGGCCGAGCAACAACAGATGGTTCGTCTTATTGGAAGCACAAAGATAGACTGGCTGTTTGAACGCCTTCAGATCAAATGCCAGTGGTTATCAATTAGAAGTGGAGGTAAGCTCCTGACAACATGAAACGGAGCAGGGGCCTCGCTGATGTGGCCCTCACCTTCGCTGCTGGGGAGACGCGCAGCCTTCCATATGCTGCAGCCAGAGATGCTGCACAGCCACATATGTTGCATCATGTCAGGCGAAAATCACACGTTCACGAATAACAAGCAGAATTTACGGACGGGTGCAGATAAGCACGCGAACGTGAGTGTCAGGCCTCTTCTCCCTCAGTAGAGGCTGCTGCACCTCAAATCAGGGTTCCCTCTCTTTTCTAGAAGTTGTTTCCCAGGACTTTTCCAGGACATTTTCAGGACTTTTCCAGCTGCTACAGTACAAGTCAAGTTATCACAACAAAGACAAATAACTTCCTCCACAAGCTTTTGGAGACGTGTTCTACAATTTTAGCTTAGATTTTGTACAGCGATGAAGTAAAGACGAAGCAGAGACAAAACAGAGGTGAAGCAGAGACGAAGTGAAGATAAAGCTGCAACGAAACGGCGACGAAACGGTGACAAAACAGCAACATAGCCGCAACAAAGCTGCAACAAAACCGCGACGAAACGGCGACGAAACGGTGACAAAACAGCAACGTAGCCGCAACAAAGCTGCAACGAAACGGCAACGAAACGGTGACAAAACAGCAACGTAGCCGCAACAAAGCTGCAACGAAACGGCAAGAAACGGTGACAAAACAGCAACGTAGCCGCAACAAAGCTGCAACAAAACGGCGGCGAAACGGTGACAAAACAGCAACGTAGCCGCAACAAAGCTGCAACAAACGGAACAAACGGTGACAAAACAGCAACGTAGCCGCAACAAAGCTGCAACGAAACGGCGACGACACGGTGACAAAACAGCAACATAGCCGCAACAAAGCTGCAACGAAACGGCGACGACACGGTGACAAAACAGCAACATAGCCGCAACAAAGCTGCAACGAAACGGCGACGAAACGGCGACGAAACGGTGACAAAACAGCAACATAGCCGCAACAAAGCTGCAACAAAACGGCGATGAAACGGTGACAAAACGGCAACATAGCCGCAACAAAGCTGCAACAAAACGGCGATGAAACGGTGACAAAACGGCAACATAGCTGCAACAAAGCTGCAACAAAACGGCGATGAAACGGTGACAAAACGGCAACATAGCTGCAACAAAGCTGCAACGAAACACGACGAAACGGCAACATAGCTGCAACAAAGCTGCAACGAAACGGCGACGAAACGGTGACAAAACAGCAACATAGCCGCAACAAAGCTGCAACAAAACGGCGACGAAACGGCGACGAAACGGTGACAAAACAGCAACGTAGCCGCAACAAAGCTGCAACGAAACGGCAACGAAACGGTGACAAAACAGCAACGTAGCCGCAACAAAGCTGCAACGAAACGGCAACGAAACGGTGACAAAACAGCAACGTAGCCGCAACAAAGCTGCAACAAAACGGCGACGAAACGGTGACAAAACAGCAACGTAGCCGCAACAAAGCTGCAACGAAACGGCAACGAAACGGTGACAAAACAGCAACGTAGCCGCAACAAAGCTGCAACGAAACGGCGACGACACGGTGACAAAACAGCAACATAGCCGCAACAAAGCTGCAACGAAACGGCGACGACACGGTGACAAAACAGCAACATAGCCGCAACAAAGCTGCAACGAAACGGCGACGAAACGGCGACGAAACGGTGACAAAACAGCAACATAGCCGCAACAAAGCTGCAACAAAACGGCGATGAAACGGTGACAAAACGGCAACATAGCCGCAACAAAGCTGCAACAAAACGGCGATGAAACGGTGACAAAACGGCAACATAGCTGCAACAAAGCTGCAACAAAACGGCGATGAAACGGTGACAAAACGGCAACATAGCTGCAACAAAGCTGCAACGAAACACGACGAAACGGCAACATAGCTGCAACAAAGCTGCAACGAAACGGCGACGAAACGGTGACAAAACGGCAACATAGCTGCAACAAAGCTGCAACGAAACGGCGACGAAACGGTGACAAAACAGCAACATAGCTGCAACAAAGCTGCAACAAAACGGCGATGAAACGGTGACAAAACGGCAACATAGCTGCAACAAAGCTGCAACAAAGCCGCAACAAAGCTGCAACGAAACACGACGAAACGGCAACATAGCTGCAACAAAGCTGCAACAAAGCTGTAACGAAACGGTGACAAAACAGCAACATAGCTGCAACATAGCCGCAACAAAGCCGCAACAAAGCCGCAACAAAGCTGCAACGAAACACGACGAAACGGCAACATAGCTGCAACAAAGCTGCAACAAAGCTGTAACGAAACGGTGACAAAACAGCAACATAGCTGCAACATAGCCGCAACAAAGCCGCAACAAAGCCGCAACAAAGCTGCAACGAAACACGACGAAACGGCAACATAGCTGCAACAAAGCTGCAACAAAACGGCAACATAGCCACAACAAAGCTGCAACGAAACGGCTATGAAGAAGCGAAGAAATATGTCGAAGCTGCCATGCAATGGCAACAAAGCTGTGATGAAACAGAAACATAGCGGCAACGCAGCTGCAATGAAATGGCTACGAAACGGCGATGTAGCAGCGACGAAACAGAAACACAACGGCAACAAAAATGCAATAAAATGATGACAAAACGGCGACGAAGCTATGACATAGTGGCCACGAATCAGCTACGAAGCGGCAATGAAATGGTGATGAAACAGAAACATAGCGGCAACGAAGCTGTGATGAAATGGAAACAAAGCTGCGATGAAACGGCGACGTAGCGGTGGCAAAACAGAAACATAGCGGCGACAAAAATGCAATGAAATGGCCATGAAATGGTGACAAAGTAGCTTTGAAGAAACAGCGACGAAGCTGTGATGAAATGGCGACGTAGTGACGACGAATCAGCTACGAAATGGCGATGAAACGTGACGAAGCTGCGATGAAACGGCAATGAAGCTGAAACGAAGCTGCAACAAGGCGGCGACAAAACTGCGACGAAGCAAAGACGAAGCGGCATCAAAGCTGTGACAAACTGGCAACGTGAGGAAGGAAAAATCATTTTCCAGGACAACTCAAGCTTTTCCAGGACACTCTCTTTTACTCTTTTTCTTATTTTCCATGTGTTTTCCATGACTGGAAATATGTTCAATCATTTTCCAGGTTTTCCAGGATGCGTGGGAACCCTGTCAAATCCAACCAGGAGCTCAGATTTACCTCGTTTCCATCCTTCCATAAATGCATCATAATCATATAAAATGAACAAAATAAGAATAATTTGAAATGCAAAAATTTGGAGTACTTTAGGGAGCGGCTACTTCCGTCACTGCTTCAAAGAAAAAAAGATAAATGATGATGCCATTAAAAGTGAACTAATTAAGGAAGGCTTCTTTTAAGAACTCATTAACTGCAACCTCATTTACATAATGATGCATATTAATTAAGTTTTAATGAATCTGAATTTCCAGCAAGCTGCATTTCTTTGGCTGTGGAACAAATTGAACAAATTATTTAAAAGTGTTCTTGAATCTACTTTTCACACCAAAGGGGAGAGAGAATGCAATCATTTGTAGAAAATCATATTTTTTTCTGTCCCCCAGCCTGCGCCCATCTGTTAATTATTTTTAAATGTAATCATTTACCCTTTTGTTTGGTAACCCGGTGAGACTTCGCTCCCCTCCAAACCGAACGGGGAGGTAAGGGACCGCTCTGAATATTTCAGGCTGCGTAAACGTCTGAAACGTGTGATTAGGAGGCAGATGAAAGATGGTGTTTGTTGTCAGGAGGGACGCCGAGCACTCGACTCTTCCACGGACTGTCTGCTGCTCACTAATGTGCAGGATGAGCGCCGTCTTGCCGGGGGGGGGGGGGGGGGGGGGCTCCGCGTGACTCCCGTCGGTGGTGAAATTCAACTGTTCCCTGTTTCAGGACGAGCGTCGGCGTTTCTGATCAGGAGGAGGCCGGATTTCACCTGCTCTGTGATCAAAGTGGACTCTGAGAGCTGAACGTCAAGTTTCTGACTTCTAACATCAATAAAGTTGTTAATCAGTCAAACTTTATTAAACAACAATAATAATAATTTGTACTTTATTTATCCTGAATACGACCTTCATCACAACTACGGATGAGCGAGTACACTATCTGTATCTGTATCTGTACTAGGAATGGGCGGAGCTTAAACCGGACGTGGGTGTGGTTTGAGCATAATGGGCGGGGCTTAAACCGAACGCGGGTGGGGTTTGAGCGGAATGGGTGGGGCTTAAACCGGACGTGGGTGTGGTTTGAGCGGAATGGGCGGGGCTTAAACCGAACGCGGGTGTGGTTTGAGCGGAATGGGTGGGGCTTAAACCGGACGTGGGTGTGGTTTGAGCGGAATGGGTGGGGCTTAAACCGGACGTGGGTGTGGTTTGAGCGGAATGGGTGGGGCTTAAATCAGCACATTATTTTAAGTCTGAAATTGATGCGAATTGACCAGAAGTTTCTTGATTTGTTGTTTATTTAATAACTATTTAAAGAACAGCCTCAGAGATGAGATTGAATGTTTTTTATCACAATAGCAAAGGAAATATTTAAAGTTAAAAAAAAATCATAACATGAATATTTTTGAGTGCATATAAAACATCCAGTCGGACATTATGAACTATGAAGTATGCATGAACAAGTTTTCACACTCAACACAACTTTAATTTTTGTTGATTTTCTTTTTTATTTGATGATCAAACTGTGAATTTTTTCTCAATAATGTATTTATTTTTGTTACCCAGCATTCAGTTTTTTCCCCACACAAAGTTAAACAATGATGAAGGCGGAGTGGAGGCAGTGACCGATGCGACTGTCTTGTCAAATGCGCCGCGTACGTTTTGAAAGAAGTTCACTCCGTAGCATCTGGTAGCAGCCCTGTTTATGGAAGTTTGGGATGCTGCCTTTGCTACTCTCCGTGGTGCTTCCCTGTGATTGGCCGGTACTTCTGCAGCATATAGTTCCTTATTGAACGCCGCCTACTCAGTCCTTTGATGTGAAATCGGCTTCTCGTTTGTACTCGATCAGAATGTGCGGCTCACGAAACATAACAAGTGATGCCATTAGAAGCTACCAGATCACAGCAACTATGCTAAGCTAAGCTAAAGTCAGTGCTACCAGATTCAGAGAATGACTGGGTCGGTTAGAAAACGCTTCTGCCCACTTGTCCAACTCAGGGGACTGGGGGGGCGGGGGGAGGGGGGGGGGCTCAGTTTCACCTTTGTTGTTTCAAAAAGTGACCAGTGATGAATCCGGTGTTATTTTAATTTATTCATAAATTAAATAAATTTTTGTTTAATAGTTTAGGTTGTTTTATTTTATTTTTTTCGTTTTTTTCGTTTTTTTGACCACCATCTTTAGTATCGGTATCAAGAATGAAATTCTAGTATCGTGAAATCCCAGCATATATCAGTTAAAACTTTCACTCATTTGACCGCGACTCGTTTCTAAAGACGACCTACACGCTTGTTTGTTTTGGTGATGTTTTACCCACAATGCACTGCTGATCCAGAGCAGGAAGCAGCTGGAGTCCACTTTCTGTATTTGTTTCATTTCTGTCGGACCGAGATTCCCATTTTCAGACGGTCAGAGTCCGTTTGTGTGTCCATGACCCCCCAGATGAAGCTGCGACCCGCTGACCTGGAATCAGACCTCATCGGTGATAACTGCACGTTCGTTTTTTGTCTCAGCAGCAGCGTTCCTGCCACGGCGTCGGACTCGGACTCGGACGCTCGGCAGATTTCCTGCATCCGGTCATGTTTCACTCCACCTGCAGCGCTGCGTTTCATCTCTGACGACTGCTGCTGCTTATTTCTGCACTTTCCAGACTCTGACAACAAAGAAGCTCAACAAGCCCGGCCTTGTCTCACACACACACACACACACACACACACACACACACACATGCACACACACACCTGTTCACCAGGTTAGTCTGGGAATAGGTTTGCGCTCAGAAGGTGGGAGGAAGACTCCGGGTCCTTCACGGATAGAAGCCCGCTGGTACCACAGGAGGACGCCTCAGCCAATCACAGCGCAGCACTTCCCGCGTCAGCCGTCCCGGAGGACGAGCGGAGACGTCTCAGCGGGCGCGGAGCCTCCTCCTCCTCTCCCCGCGGCGGGCTGGAGGAGGTGGCGTTGGCCGGGAGCTCGTCAGCGAGCGCCGTCCTCGGGGGAGGTCAGGAGTCGGCGATTCATACGAGACGAGCCGGCGATGCGGTGCAACCAAAAATGGAAAGCAGATGTTCGTTAATTAGGGGAAATGTGACTGACAAGACTTTAGCGTCGAGGTACACGAGCTCCACCGCCATCCAGCAGCTGTTGTTCCCCCGTCTCGTTGTCAGGCCGGCACGAGTCGCAGCCCCCCACCGAGCCGGGCCGGCGCCACAATTATCACAACAGAATTACGCTGATTGAATCCAGCTCGTTCGCTCCTGAATCGTTCTGACTGCTTTTGTGTGAATGAATATTCACATCACCTTCTGGATTTCCTTCTTTTCCTGCCCCCCCCCCCCCCCCCCCCCCTTCCTTCCGCTCGCTGCCGCCTCCTCAGCTGCTCCAACCACACACGAAATCTCACACTCCCCCGGCTGATAAACACCACCGCTCCACTTCTGAGAAAACTGCTGGGAAGGAAGCTGATCCGCATGTCAGAGCTCAAACACCTGAAACTCTGCAGGTACATCAGCAGAAAGGATTTCACACCCCCCCCCCCCCACACACACACACACACACACACGCCTCTGGTCAACAGCATCATCCTGTGAAACTGATGAATGGTTAGACATTAGACCCTTTCCAACAACAGATGTTAATTCACTTCAGCTGTGAATTATCTGATCATTTGCGTCAGCGCCACGATGAATGACTGAGATGATCTGGGGTCTGGAGCCTCCTCCAGGACTCCAGGTAACGCCGCGCGGTCACGTGTCCATTATGTCTGCGCGTGTGAGCGATGATGTTCGTGCCCGTCGGACCTGCAGAGCAGAGCGGTGGCGGAGGAAGCTGCATCCTGCGCGATGATGTCATCCTCTCTGCTGCTGGACCGTCTCCTCACACGCGATAAGCGAACGCATCATGTGACCGTGAGGTCAGCGTTCAGTCTGCTGGAGGACAGGTCATCTCAGCGCTGCTCTCCATCACCACAGATCTTGTTTCCCCAGTTTCATCTTTGCTTCATCAGCGTCCTGTTGAACCAGAATCTAAAGCTCACGAAGACCAAGATGGCCACTAGATCTTACAGTCAGGTCTGGCTTGGTGACCCGGATCCATCCCTGGGCTGACCAGGAGTGGGCATCCCAGCAAACTCAGTCCAGGATCAGACCATGTTCAGAGAAACGGTAAAACCCCCAGACCTCCATCTCAGACTCTCCAGGTCAAAAAGTCGTAATTTTATGAGAATCAAGTCATAATTTTGTCTGAAAAAAGTGGTAATTATACAAAAAAAAGTTGTAATTTTTCTTTGAAACTTGCAAATGTATGAGAATAAAGTAATTTTACAAGAACAAAGTGGTAAGCAAAAACAATGTCCCTGTGTTGTATCAGTACTGAGTCTGCATTGCTGAAGGTTTGTAATGATGCTTTTCTGGCTGCAGATCTGGGACTCCGTGTGGTTTTGGTGCTGGTGGACCATCAGATCCTTTTGTCTCGCTTGGAGACTTGGGTCGGTATCCGGGACGGAGCTTTACAATGGCTAAGATCGTATTTGACCAGACTGGAGCGTCCAGATTGGAGAGGCTGAGTCATCCTCTGCCCCTCTTATGTGTGGAGCACCTCAGGGCTCCATTCTTGGACCCCTTCTTTTCTCCCTGTATTTGTTCCTTTTAGGGGCAATTTTTAGAAGGCATGGCATGTCCTTTCATTTTTATGCGGATGACAGCCAGATCTACTTTCCCCTAAAGCAGGTGCATCCTCAGCTAAACAGTTACTTGACTGTATGACATGAAATCATGATGTCATTGAATTTTCTTCATGTTAATGACAGAAAAACTGAGGTGTTGCTATTTGGTCCCAGTGATGCCTCCAAGGGTCAGGCTGTTATTGAACTGATTTTATTAGTTGATTTTGGTTTTTATTCTTTAATTTATGTTTTGTTTTATTTATTCTATCTACCTGTGAAGCACTTTGGTCAACTGTGCTGTTTTTAAAGTGCTGTATAAATAAAGTGGAGTTGAGTTAGGAGTAATTGTACTAGTAAGTGGACAATGGAGACACAGGTAAGTTAACGTCCTGCATGTTTAAACTTGTCGAGTCATTAAACAGTTTTCAGGTGTGAGTTAAAGAAGGAGCAGAAAAGCCATCTGAACTGCCGCTGATGCATCCATGGAGAACGCAGTCGACCGGTTCCAGCCAGTTCTCCTCCACTAAAGCAGCCGTTTCCTCCAAGTCCGTCTGCTTCTTTCTGCAGAAAAGATTCATGTTCTTGCAGATTCTTTTGAAAGTCCTGATACTGATGAAAACATGGTGCTGATTTACGGAGAGATTGAGAATCTTCAGGTTTATAAAACCTCTGCTGAAGTGCATCTTCACCAAATGCTCCACCACCCTCATTTGTTTTATCAACTTTCCTCTTCTACATTTAGAGTATCAAGACTTTATTCTCCTAAATTTATGACTTTATTCTTGTGTAACAACTTTTTATCGAGTAAATTTACTTTATTCTTGTAAAATAACTTTTCTCATAAAATTACAGCTTTTTTCTCATGATATTACAACTTTATTC
>JALJCO010002944.1:0-5000 GCA_023101725.1 Atherinomorus stipes | reverse complement strand
TCTTTTATACATCGCTTCTCTGCATTTCCATTGTAAATGTTTTTCACTGTCAATCCACATTTCGCTGTAAATGTCACAATTTGCAATAAAAAGAAAGAAGATTTGAATCGTCCCAAAACTCTTTATTTATCCAAACAAGCTTTTACATTCTGAAACATTTCCACAGTTTTCCTGCAGTATCCAGATTAACCCTTAACTGACCAGTTAGTTGTCAAAATCTCCTCCTACAATTACTTTTCCAGCCTTTTGTCACATGTTGCTGCATCAGATTCACAATTAGAGAATATTTTCCATCAAATGTTACATCATCTGAACTGTTGTTTAAGTTCTCCTGGAAATAAAATGGGGGAGGATGAAATCTGGAAAACAATGCATTCTGTTTTTATTTACGTTTTACTCATAACTGCATGAAAAGTACCTCTGCTCCTCTGAATCGGTCCGGTCTATTCTCTGGAGTGAATCTACTTCACATTTTAACGTGAATATTTTTCAGACTGCTGTCATTTCTGGCCCAAAGTGCAGCTGGAGGAGCCTGAATGAAGAAAGCAGCTTTTGAAAAGGTGAGTTTTACATTTCTAATGTGAATTTGCAGCTTTTCTCAGCAGCATCAGCTTCTTGTTTGGAACACAGAAATAAAACTTAATAATGAGTTGAATTCAAAGACACATTTTCCATTGTGCTGCTTGGTGGAACGCATCACCGCCCTAACTGCAGCCAATCAGGCGAACAAACAAACAAACCCTGCACGCAGACCAATAACAAGTCATCCATCCCCAATTTTCACTCCCTCTCTCACCACCAGGCCTTTCTTCTCCTTTCTTCTCCTCCTCTGGGCAGTCTCCCACTCCTCATATACATCTGTACAAATTGATTTCCTCTTTACAAGGGAAGATAATGACTGTGGCAACAGAAATACCTGTAAGTGAGGGATAATTACACTGTGAGACGCCACCCGCTGAGTCCTTTTCTCCAAGCCCCCAACAACATGAATTTCAAGCTTCAATGGCACTCAGCGGCGTCACACCAGATTTGATTAAAATTATAGTTCTTTTTGCTTCTACTTCATCTATTAAGATAAGAATCTTGTTCGGGATATTCTTATGAGCGTGTAAAGAGAGGCTGCCGCGATTTAACATCTCCACCCTGCTGTGAGGCATGAAAGGAGCACGCTGAGGTCCACTCGTCTAATAGCTACCTGCACAAAGCTGCTGCAGCCGCTGAGTGTGGCCGACCTCACACTCAGGACTCAGACTGAGCTTCTGCTGCACGGAGAAACGGGGAGATGGAGGGAATCAGGCTGCACCATGGTGACCGAAAAACTCCCCAAAATCCCATCTGGGATGCTGCGAGAAATCTGAATGAAACAGGTGCAACAGTTCAGGAGCCGGACTCTGGACTGCAGGTAGACCAGTTCAGCATCAAGACTCTGGACTGCAGGCAGACCAGTTCAGCATCCAGACTCTGGACTGCAGGCAGACCAGTTCAGCAGCCGGACTCTGGACTGCAGGCAGACCAGTTCAGCAGCAGGACTCTGGACTGCAGGTAGACCAGTTCAGCAGCCGGACTCTGGACTGCAGGCAGACCAGTTCAGCCGACGCAGGGACTCCGACTCTGGACTGCAGGCAGACCAGTTCAGCAGCAGGACTCTGGACTGCAGGCAGACCAGTTCAGCATCCAGGACTCTGGACTGCAGGCAGACCAGTTCAGCAGCAGGACTCTGGACTGCAGGCAGACCAGTTCAGCAGCAGGACTCTGGACTGCAGGCAGACCAGTTCAGCATCCAGACTCTGGACTGCAGGCAGACCAGTTCAGCAGCAGGACTCTGGACTGCAGGCAGACCAGTTCAGCAGCAGGACTCTGGACTGCAGGCAGACCAGTTCAGCTGCAGGACTCTGGACTGCAGGCAGACCAGTTCAGCACCTGGACTCTGGACTGCAGGCTGACCAGTTCAGCATCCAGACTCTGGACTGCAGGCGGACCAGTTCAGCATCTGGACTCTGGACTGCAGGCAGACCAGTTCAGCATCCAGACTCTGGACTGCAGGCAGACCAGTTCAGCAGCAGGACTCTGGACTGCAGGCAGACCAGTTCAGCATCCAGACTATGGACTGCAGGCAGACCAGTTCAGCATCTGGACTGCAGGCAGACCAGTTCAGCAGCAGGACTCTGGACTGCAGGCAGACCAGTTCAGCAGCCGGACTCTGGACTGCAGGCAGACCAGTTCAGCAGCAGGACTCTGGACTGCAGGTAGACCAGTTCAGCAGCCGGACTCTAGACTGCAGGCAGACCAGTTCAGCAGCAGGACTCTGGACTGCAGGTAGACCAGTTCAGCAGCAGGACTCTGGACTGCAGGCAGACCAGTTCAGCAGCAGGACTCTGGACTGCAGGCAGACCAGTTCAGCATCCAGACTCTGGACTGCAGGCAGACCAGTTCAGCAGCAGGACTCTGGACTGCAGGCAGACCAGTTCAGCAGCAGGACTCTGGACTGCAGGCAGACCAGTTCAGCTGCAGGACTCTGGACTGCAGGCAGACCAGTTCAGCACCTGGACTCTGGACTGCAGGCAGACCAGTTCAGCAGCAGGACTCTGGACTGCAGGCGGTCCAGTTCAGCAGCAGGACTCTGGACTGCAGGCAGACCAGTTCAGCAGCCGGACTCTAGACTGCAGGCAGACCAGTTCAGCATCTGGACTGCAGGCAGACCAGTTCAGCATCCAGACTCTGGACTGCAGGCAGACCAGTTCAGCATCTGGACTGCAGGCAGACCAGTTCAGCATCTGGACTCTGGACTGCAGGCAGACCAGTTCAGCAGCCGGACTCTGGACTGCAGGCAGACCAGTTCAGCATCTGGACTCTGGACTGCAGACAGACCAGTTCAGCAGCAGGACTCTGGACTGCAGACAGACCAGTTCAGCAGCAGGACTCTGGACTGCAGACAGACCAGTTCAGGAGCAGGACTCTGGACTGCAGGCAGACCAGTTCAGCAGCAGGACTCTGGACTGCAGGCAGACCAGTTCAGCAGCAGGACTCTGGACTGCAGACAGACCAGTTCAGGAGCAGGACTCTGGACTGCAGGCAGACCAGTTCAGCAGCAGGACTCTGGACTGCAGGCAGACCAGTTCAGCAGCCGGACTCTGGACTGCAGGCAGACCAGTTCAGCAGCAGGACTCTGGACTGCAGACAGACCAGTTCAGGAGCAGGACTCTGGACTGCAGGCAGACCAGTTCAGCATCCAGACTCTGGACTGCAGACAGACCAGTTCAGGAGCAGGACTCTGGACTGCAGGCAGACCAGTTCAGGAGCAGGACTCTGGACTGCAGGCAGACCTGTTCAGCAGCAGGACTCTGGAAAAACTTATTTTGGACTAAAGAGTGATTTTTATGTTAATTTACCTCCTAAACATCAGATTTAATCACCAAACCAAAATAATTGATTTAGATCGATGTAAGTACGTCCTTCATATCAACTACAGCCCAGATACTTTTTTACAGTGCAGCTGCAGGTAAAAAAAAAGGTTTTTAAAGTGAGTTTTTCTGTCAGACTTTAGTCCTCTTTTGCTTTTAATCTAAAAAGGCTGGTTGCCACGTTCCGGTCTTTATCATGGTGACGTTCTCCACCTGCATGCACCTTCAGCCCTCTGCAACGTTCACACGGTGCACCGAGGTTCATCACACACCGCTGCTCCGTACGCTCAGGTTCCACATTTTCTCCTCCGTTTCGTGAACTCTGGAATATTCTCATGTACAAATCTGCTTTCTTCATGCTTCCATCCATCAAAGAGGTGCAGCAGTGAAAGGAATCAGTTCATGATGCCTCCTCTGCTTGGATGGATGAAACACCCCAGTCCTCATTAAACGGATTCAAACAAGATTCAAATCTAGTAGGAGCAAAAATGTTGGGTTGTAATTTTAGCCTTTTTTTAAACTGTGGTGTGAATCGTTCGGAGGTCTTTAACTGTATTTTAACTTCTGTTGCTCCCTTTTTCCTCCACATGCAGGTTGGATTTAGTTTTCTTGTGAACCTGAGCTGCTTCCAGGACACAGAAAATCTCAAGACTTTGATTTTATGCTTAAATAAAAAGGTTTAATAAGAAAATAAAAATGAGCTTTGATGTTAATCATGTGAGAGGAAGACTGTCCTGCTCACTTCATCCGCCGTTTCATTGTCTGATGTCTGATTATCGCCGTCACTTATTAAGTTCAATTTGTTTTTGTGCAGAAGATGAAATGAATCCGTTCAAACTGCGTTTGAGTCGCTGACAACTCTCACAATGATTATCTCCTCTCATTAGGAACCTTTTCACGAATCAAAAGCTTCCACTTCTTCTGTCTCCTGTAAGTCAGAGCCAAGGAGGAACTTCTGAAACGAGCATCTCCAGGAGAGCGAGGAGGAGGAGGAGGAGGAGGAGGAGGAGGAGGAGGAGGAGGAGGAGGACGTAAAATAACACAGAAGAAAAGGAAAAACAATCGCAGCAGACAAATGAGAGAGGACAAGTTTCCACATTCTGAGCGGGAGGTAAAAGGCATGCAGATGTCGTCTCCTTCCCAGGTGACAGATATGTCAGAGCCCTGAAAGCCCCCGCAGTATAATTACACGCCATCCTATCTCCCCCCCAGCAACGGAGGTGCTGCAGGAACCCAGGGGACTCGCATCTTTAACAAAGCCCATCTCCTTCGCCTTTAAATATCTCTAAGTGCCCCCCCCCCCCCCCCATCCTTTCTCAGTTTCTCCCAAAGAGTTCTCAACTTTTTTCTGGTTTTATTTTAACATATTGTTCCTGATCTGAGTTGAGTGAGTGGCTCCAAATTGTGATGATGAAGACGGTGAATGTCCCCCGAGTCCCACGCTGACGTCTCTGACGTCTGCAGAGACTCTTTAAGGAGGACATGAAACCTGCTGCTGGTGGAACCGAGACAGAGAGGAAGAACATGTTTACCACAGTCTTCCTCTCTGCACGCATCCTCCGACCTTTAACCCCCAAAATCTCATTCCAGTCAGCATCA
>JALJCO010002943.1:0-39646 GCA_023101725.1 Atherinomorus stipes | reverse complement strand
TTTTGATTTGAGGTTTTCTTAAGCTGCAACTTCTAATCAGTAAACATCCAAACAAATAAAAGCTTGAAATATATTGATTTGCATATTATTTATCTATACAATTTGTAAACTGCACCTTTTAAGTTGAATTCGGAAAAGCGTGAAATTTTTCAGCATATTCAAATTTTTTTGGGTAGTACCTGTATATATGTATTTTCGTACGATTTATCCTGTCAAATCTTTAGCAAGTATCTACTTGAACTCATTACATTAGCTTTAGTATTTGCTAGCATGTTGATATATATGTTTAAACTAAATTAAAGAGTTTTATGATAAAATAACATTCATAATTTTACATCTGTTGTACCACCTAACATTAAAAGTGTACCAGTCAACCTGTTCAAAATCTCAAAACTCGACGCGCGACTTTTGAGATTTTGAGCGTTTGACACATGACAAGGGCGTCAGACGCCGGAGTTGGAAAATCTGAACTTTGGCATCTTGACGTGGAGCGTCAACCAAGCAGAACGAGTCATGACACAGACACACTTTCTGACAGGGAGAGGAAACACCGAGAAAAACCAGGGGAACCTCCTCTCTGTCTGAGCAGACAGAGGAGGATAAACTGTGATCTGTGTCCGGTCCTGGTTTCTGAACGGTGGTTTGATGACCTGCTGTCCTGATGGGATGTACTGGACTGATAATGCTGCCCCGCATCGGGACATCGGGACGTTAAACTGGACTGATAATGCTGCCCCGCATCGGGACATCGGGAAGTTAAACTGGGCTGATAATGCTGCCCCGCATCGGGACATGGGGACGCTAAACTGGGCTGATAATGCTGCCCCGCATCGGGACATCGGGGGGACGTTAAACTGGACTGATAATGCTGCCCCGCATCGGGACATGGGGACGTTAAACTGGGCTGATAATGCTGCCCCTGCATCGGGACATCGGACGTTAAACTGGACTGATAATGCTGCCCCGCATCGGGACATCGGGACGTTAAACTGACTGATAATGCTGCCCCGCATCGGGACATGGGGACGTTAAACTGGACTGATAATGCTGCCCCGCATCGGACATGGGGACGTTAAACTGGGCTGATAATGCTGCCCCGCATCGGGACATGGGGACGTTAAACTGACTGATAATGCTGCCCCCCCATCGGGACATCGGGACGTTAAACTGACTGATAATGCTGCCCCGCATCGGGACATGGGGACGTTAAACTGGGCTGATAATGCTGCCCCGCATCGGGACATGGGGACGTTAAACTGGCTGATAATGCTGCCCCGCATCGGACGGGATCGGGACGCTAAACTGGACTGATAATGCTGCCCCCCATCGGGACATCGGGACGTTAAACTGACTGATAATGCTGCCCCGCATCGGGACATCGGGACGTTAAACTGACTGATAATGCTGCCCCGCATCGGGACATGGGGACGTTAAACTGGACTGATAATGCTGCCCCGCATCGGGACATGGGGACGTTAAACTGGACTGATAATGCTGCCCCGCATCGGGACATCGGGACGTTAAACTGACTGATAATGCTGCCCCGCATCGGGACATCGGGACATCGGACGTTAAACTGGACTGATAATGCTGCCCCCGCATCGGGACATCGGGACGTTAAACTGGACTGATAATGCTGCCCCGCATCGGGACATCGGGACGTTAAACTGGGCTGATAATGCTGCCCCGCATCGGGACATCGGGACGTTAAACTGGGCTGATAATGCTGCCCCGCATCGGGACATCGGGACGTTAAACTGACTGATAATGCTGCCCCGCATCGGGACATCGGGACGTTAAACTGGGCTGATAATGCTGCCCCGCATCGGGACATCGGGACGTTAAACTGGGCTGATAATGCTGCCCCCATCGGGCATCGGGACGTTAAACTGACTGATAATGCTGCCCCGCATCGGGACATCGGGACGTTAAACTGGACTGATAATGCTGCCCCGCATCGGGACATCGGGACGTTAAACTGGGCTGATAATGCTGCCCCGCATCGGGACATCGGGACGTTAAACTGACTGATAATGCTGCCCCGCATCGGGACATCGGGACGTTAAACTGGGCTGATAATGCTGCCCCGCATCGGGACATCGGGACGTTAAACTGACTGATAATGCTGCCCCGCATCGGGACATCGGGACGTTAAACTGACTGATAATGCTGCCCCGCATCGGGACATCGGGACGTTAAACTGACTGATAATGCTGCCCCGCATCGGGACATCGGGACGTTAAACTGGGCTGATAATGCTGCCCCGCATCGGGACATCGGGACGTTAAACTGACTGATAATGCTGCCCCGCATCGGGACATCGGGACGTTAAACTGGACTGATAATGCTGCCCCGCATCGGGACATCGGGACGTTAAACTGGGCTGATAATGCTGCCCCGCATCGGGACATCGGGACGTTAAACTGACTGATAATGCTGCCCCGCATCGGGACATCGGGACGTTAAACTGGACTGATAATGCTGCCCCGCATCGGGACATCGGGACGTTAAACTGACTGATAATGCTGCCCCGCATCGGGACATCGGGACGTTAAACTGACTGATAATGCTGCCCCGCATCGGGACATCGGGACGTTAAACTGGGCTGATAATGCTGCCCCGCATCGGGACATCGGGACGTTAAACTGACTGATAATGCTGCCCCGCATCGGGACATCGGGACGTTAAACTGACTGATAATGCTGCCCCGCATCGGGACATCGGGACGTTAAACTGGACTGATAATGCTGCCCCGCATCGGGACATCGGGACGTTAAACTGGACTGATAATGCTGCCCCGCATCGGGACATCGGGACGTTAAACTGGGCTGATAATGCTGCCCCGCATCGACATCGGGACGTTAAACTGGGCTTGATAATGCTGCCCCGCATCGGGACATCGGGACGTTAAACTGACTGATAATGCTGCCCCGCATCGGGACATCGGGACGTTAAACTGGGCTGATAATGCTGCCCCGCATCGGGACATCGGGACGTTAAACTGGGCTGATAATGCTGCCCCGCATCGACATCGGGACGTTAAACTGGGCTGATAATGCTGCCCCGCATCGGGACATCGGGACGTTAAACTGACTGATAATGCTGCCCCGCATCGGGACATCGGGACGTTAAACTGACTGATAATGCTGCCCCGCATCGGGACATCGGGACGTTAAACTGGACTGATAATGCTGCCCCCGCATCGGGACATCGGGACGCTAAACTGGGCTGATAATGCTGCCCCGCATCGACATCGGGACGCTAAACTGACTGATAATGCCGCCCCGCATCGGGACATCGGGACGTTAAACTGAGCTGATAATGCTGCCCCGCATCGGGACATCGGGACGCTAAACTGGACTGATAATGCTCGCCCCGCATCGGACATCGGGACGTTAAACTGACTGATAATGCTGCCCCGACATCGGGACATCGGGACGCTAAACTGAGCTGATAATGCCGCCCCGCATCGGACATCGGGACGCTAAACTGAGCTGATAATGCTGCCCCGCATCACATCGGGACATCGGGGACGTTAAACTGAGCTGATAATGCTGCCCCGCATCGGGACATCGGGACGCTAAACTGACTGATAATGCTGCCCCGCATCGGGACATCGGGACGTTAAACTGGGCTGATAATGCTGCCCCGCATCGGACATCGGGACGCTAAACTGGGCTGATAATGCTGCCCCGCATCGGGACATCGACGCTAAACTGAGCTGATAATGCCGCCCCCATCGGACATCGGGACGCGAAACTGGGCTGATAATGCTGCCCCGCATCGGGACATCGGGACGTTAAACTGACTGATAATGCTGCCCCGCATCGACATCGGGACGCTAAACTGGACTGATAATGCCGCCCCAGCATCGACATCGACCGACTAAACTGGCTGATAATGCCCCGCATCGGGACATCGGGACGTTAAACTGACTGATAATGCTGCCCCGCATCGGGACATCGGGACGTTAAACTGACTGATAATGCTGCCCCGCATCGGGACATCGGACGTTAAACTGAGCTGATAATGCTGCCCCGCATCGGACATCGGGACGTTAAACTGACCGATAATGCTGCCCCGCATCGGGACATCGGGACGTTAAACTGACTGATAATGCTGCCCCGCATCGGGACATCGGGACGTTAAACTGACTGATAATGCTGCCCCGCATCGGGACATCGGGACGTTAAACTGGGCTGATAATGCTGCCCCGCATCGGGACATCGGACGCTAAACTGGACTGATAATGCTGCCCCGCATCGGGACATCGGGACGTTAAACTGACTGATAATGCTGCCCCGCAACATCGGACATCGGGACGTGCTAAACTGGACTGATAATGCTGCCCCCGCATCGGACATCGGGACGTTAAACTGGACTGATAATGCTGCCCCGCATCGGGACATCGGACGCGAAACTGATCGATAATGCTGCCCCGCATCGGGACATCGACATCGGGACGTTAAACTGACTGATAATGCTGCCCCGCCGGGACATCGGGACGTTAAACTGACTGATAATGCTTCCCCGCATCGGACATGGGGACGTTAAACTGGGCTGATAATGCTGCCCCCGCATCGGGACATCGGGACGTTAAACTGGACTGATAAAGCTGCCCCGCATCGACATCGGGACGTTAAACTGACTGATAATGCTGCCCCGCATCGGACATCGGGACGTTAAACTGACTGATAATGCTGCCCCGCATCGGGACATCGGGACGCTAAACTGGGCTGATAATGCTGCCCCGCATCTGACATCGGACGCTAAACTGACTGATAATGCTGCCCCGCATCGACATCGACATCGGGACGCTAAACTGGGCTGATAATGCTGCCCCGCATCGACATCGGACGCTAAACTGACTGATAATGCTGCCCCGCATCGACATCGGACGTTAAACTGAGCTGATAATGCTGCCCCGCATCGACATCGACGCTAAACTGACTGATAATGCTGCCCCGCATCGGGACATCGGACGCAAACTGACTGATAATGCCGTCCCAATCACATCGACATTAAACTCCGCTGATAATGCTGCCCCGCATCGACATCGGGACGTTAAACTGACTGATAATGCCGCCCCGCATCGACATCGGACGTTAAACTGACTGATAATGCTGCCCCCGCATCGGGACATCGGGACGTTAAACTGGACTGATAATGCTGCCCCGCATCGACATCGGACGCAAACTGGGCTGATAATGCTGCCCCGCATCGGCCGACATCGACATCGACGCTTAAACTGGGCTGATAATGCTGCCCCGCATCGACATCGACGTTAAACTGACTGATAATGCTGCCCCGCATCGACATCGGGACGTTAAACTGGGCTGATAATGCTGCCCCGCATCGACATCGGGACGCTAAACTGACTGATAATGCTGCCCCGCATCGGGACATCGGGACGTTAAACTGGGCTGATAATGCTGCCCCCGCATTCGGGACATCGGGACGTTAAACTGGGCTGATAATGCTGCCCCGCATCGGACATCGGGACGTTAAACTGGGCTGATAATGCTGCCCCGCATCGGGACATCGGGACGCTAAACTGACTGATAATGCTGCCCCGCATCGACGCAAACCGGGCTGATAATGCTGCCCCCCATCGGACATCGGGACGTTAAACTGACTGATAATGCTGCCCCGCATCGGGACATCGGGACGTTAAACTGGGCTGATAATGCTGCCCCGCATCGGGACATCGGGGACGTTAAACTGACTGATAATGCTGCCCCGCATCGGGACATCGGGACGTTAAACTGACTGATAATGCTGCCCCGCATCGGGACATCGGGACGTTAAACTGGGCTGATAATGCTGCCCCGCATCGGGACATCGGGACGTTAAACTGAGCTGATAATGCTGCCCCCCATCGGGACAGCGGGACGTTAAACTGACTGATAATGCTGCCCCCGCATCGACGGACGGGACGTTAAACTGACTGATAATGCTGCCCCGCATCGCATCGGGACATCGGGACGTTAAACTGGGCTGATAATGCTGCCCCGCATCGGGACATCGGGACGTTAAACTGACTGATAATGCTGCCCCGCATCGGGACAGCGGGACGTTAAACTGACTGATAATGCTGCCCCGCATCGGGACATCGGGACGTTAAACTGACTGATAATGCTGCCCCGCATCGGGACATCGGGACGTTAAACTGGACTGATAATGCTGCCCCGCATCGGGACATCGGGACGTTAAACTGACTGATAATGCTGCCCCGCATCGGGACATCGGGACGTTAAACTGACTGATAATGCTGCCCCGCATCGGGACATCGGGACGTTAAACTGGACTGATAATGCTGCCCCGCATCGGGACATCGGGACGTTAAACTGGACTGATAATGCTGCCCCACATCGGGACATCGGGACGTTAAACTGGACTGATAATGCTGCCCCGCATCGGGACATCGGGACGTTAAACTGACTGATAAAGCTGCCCCCGCATCGACATCGGGACGTTAAACTGACTGATAATGCTGCCCCGCATCGACATCGACATCAGGACGCAAACTGACTGATAATGCTGCCCCGCATCGACATCGACGCAAACAGACTGATAATGCCGCCCGCGATCGACATCGGGACGTTAAACTGACTGATAATGCCGCCCCGCATCGACATGGACGCCAAACTGACTGATAATGCTGCCCCGCATCGGACATCGGACGTTAAACTGACTGATAATGCTGCCCCGCATCGACATCGGGACGTTAAACTGGGCTGATAATGCTGCCCCGCATCGGGACATCGGGACGACTGGGCTGATAATGCTGCCCCGCATCGGGACATGGGGACGCTAAACTGGGCTGATAATGCTGCCCCGCATCGGGACATCGGGACGTTAAACTGACTGATAATGCTGCCCCGCATCGACATCGGGACGTTAAACTGACTGATAATGCTGCCCCACATCGGGACATCGGGACATCGGGACGTTAAACTGGGCTGATAATGCTGCCCCGCATCGGGACATCGGGACATGGACATGGGGACGTTAAACTGGACTGATAATGCTGCCCCGCATCGACACTGGGACATGGGGACATGCGGACGTTAAACTGACTGATAATGCTGCCCCGCATCGGGACATCGGGACGTTAAACTGACTGATAATGCTGCCCCGCATCGGGACATCGGGACGTTAAACTGGGCTGATAATGCTGCCCCGCATCGGGACATCGGGACGTTAAACTGACTGATAATGCTGCCCCGCATCGACATCGGGACATCGGGACATCGGGACGTTAAACTGGACTGATAATGCTGCCCCCGCATCGGGACATCGGGACGTTAAACTGACTGATAATGCTGCCCCGCATCGACATCGGGACGTTAAACTGACTGATAATGCTGCCCCCGCATCGGGACATGGGGACGTTAAACTGACTGATAATGCTGCCCCGCATCGGGACATGGGGACAGGGACATGGGCTTAAACTGACTGATAATGCTGCCCCGCATCGGGACATCGGGACATGGGACATGGGACGTTAAACTGACTGATAATGCTGCCCCGCATCGGGACATCAGGACGTTAAACTGACTGATAATGCTGCCCCGCATCGGGACATCGGGACGTTAAACTGACTGATAATGCTGCCCCGCATCGGGACATCGGGACATGGGACATGGACGTTAAACTGACTGATAATGCTGCCCCCGCACCGACATCGGGACGTTAAACTGACTGATAATGCTGCCCCGCATCGGGACATCGGGACGTTAAACTGACTGATAATGCTGCCCCGCATCGGGACATGGGGACGTTAAACTGACTGATAATGCTGCCCCGCATCGGGACATCGGGACATCGGGACGTTAAACTGGGCTGATAATGCTGCCCCGCATCGGGACATCGGGACGTTAAACTGGGCTGATAATGCTGCCCCACATCGGGACATGGGGACGTTAAACTGGACTGATAATGCTGCCCCGCATCGGGACATCGGGACGTTAAAACTGACTGATAATGCTGCCCCGCATCGGGACATCGGGACGTTAAACTGGACTGATAATGCTGCCCCGCATCGGGACATCGGGACATGGGGACGTTAAACTGGACTGATAATGCTGCCCCGCATCGGGACATCGGGACATGGGGACATGGGGATGTTAAACTGGGCTGATAATGCTGCCCCGCATCGGGACATCGGGACGTTAAACTGAACTGATAATGCTGCCCCGCATCAGGACATCGGGAAGTTAAACTGGACTGATAATGCTGCCCCGCATCGGGACATGGGGACGTTAAACTGGACTGATAATGCTGCCCCGCATCGGGACATGGGGACGTTAAACTGGGCTGATAATGCTGACCCGCATCGGGACATGGGGACGTTGAACTGAACTGATAACGCTGCCCCGCATCGGACATCGACGCTAAACTGACTGATAATGCTGCCCCGCATCGACATCGGGACGCTAAACTGACTGATAATGCTGCCCCGCATCGACATCGGGACGCAAACTGACTGATAATGCTGCCCCACATCGATCGACGTTAAACTGGGCTGATAATGCTGCCCCGCATCGACATCGGACGCTAAACCGGGCTGATAATGCTGCCCTGCATCGACATCGGGACGCAACTGGGCTGATAATGCTGCCCCCGCATCGACATGGGGACGCAAACTGACTGATAATGCTGCCCCGCATCGACATCGAACGCAAACGGCTGATAATGCTGCCCAGCATCGACATCGGGACGCTAAACTGACTGATAATGCTGCCCCACATCGACATCGAGGCGCTAAACTGGGCTGATAATGCTGCCTGGCATCGGACATCGGGACGCAACTGGGCTGATAATGCTGCCCCGCATCGACATCGAGACGCCAAACTGGGTTGATAATGCTGCCCCGCATCGGACATCGAGGCGTTAAACTGGACCGATCAATGCCGCCCAAGGATCGACATCGGGACGCTAAACTGAGCTGATAATGCCGCTCCAGCATCGGGACATCGACGCGTTAAACTGGGCTGATAATGCTGCCCCGCAGATCGCGGGACATCGACGCTAAACTGACCGATAATGCTGCCCCGCATCGGGACATCGGGACGTTAAAACTGGACCGATAATGCTGCCCCGCATCGGGACATTAAACTGGCCTGATAATGCTGCCCCGCATCGGGACATCGACGTTAAACTGACCGATAATGCTGCCCCGCATCGGGACATCGAGGCGTTAAACTGACCGATAATGCTGCCCCGCATCGGGACATCGGGACGCTAAACTGACCGATAATGCTGCCCCGCATCGACATTAAACTGGGCTGATAATGCTGCCCCGCATCGGGACATCGGACGTAAACTGGACCGATAATGCTGCCCCGCATCGGGACATCGAGGGCGTTAAACTGACCGATAATGCTGCCCCGCATCGGCATCGGGACGTTAAACTGGACTGATAATGCTGCCCCGCATCGGGACATTAAACTGGGCTGATAACGCTGCCCCGCACGGGACATCGGGACGCTAAACTGGGCTGATAATGCTGCCCCCGCATCGGGACATCGGGACGTTAAACTGACCGATAATGCTGCCCCGGATCGGGACATCGGGACATCGGGACGTTAAACTGTGCTGATAATGCTGCCCCGCATCGGGACATCGGGACACCGACGTTAAACTGACTGATAAAGATGCCTCGCATCGGGACACGGACGTTAAACTGACTGATAATGCTGCCCCGCATCGGGACATCGGGACATCGGGACGTTAAACTGGACTGATAAAGATGCCTCGCATCGGGACATCGGGACGTTAAACTGGACTGATAATGCTGCCTCGCATCGGGACATCGGGACGTTAAACTGGGCTGATAATGCTGCCCCGCATCGGGACATCGGGACGTTAAACTGGGCTGATAATGCTGCCTCGCATCGGGACATCGGGACGTTAAACTGGACTGATAATGCTGCCCCGCATCGGGACATCGGGACGTTAAACTGGGTCGGATCAGACAGCTGAAAGCCCCCCCTCGCCAGCAGCTCCTGGAGTAAATGATGAAACTCATCACAGTCTGAACACCTGGAATCATCTGGTGAACCGGACACAGAGCAGAGACGTCCGACGACGACGATCCCTGATTTATTTATCACATAAAGCCGAGCCGCTCTCTCTCCTGCATCTATTATGGTGCAGACAGAGCTGTGACTGGAAAAAGGAAAAGGGGGGGCTCCTCCTGACGCATGTCGAGCACGGCTTGGCTGGACATCCCTCGACCCGCATTGGGGGCATCAAAACGCTGAAAATCAAGCGTCTGACTTTTTAGCGACCCAGCGTCCAGCTTTGGGCGTCAGGCACGTTTTTGATGCCCGAATCACGTTTGGTGATTACGCAGCGTTAGAGACTGGCAGTTAAAGCTCAGTCCTGGAAACGAAACGTCGACTATTCGTGGAAACTCCTACCGTGGAGGTGCATCGATCTGTTGTGGTGAAGGAGGAGCTGAAGAAGGAGAAGCTCTGGATTTACCGTCCATCTACGTTCCTACCCTCACCAGCTGTGGAAGCGACCCAGAGTCTTCATCACTGCAGACGCCGCACCGATGCGTCTGTCCATCTCCCGCTCCATCCTTCCCTCACTCCTGAACCAGACCAGAGACACCTGAACTCCTCCCCTGGACCAGGACCTCCCCCGACCCGGGCAGGTTTAACAGAACCTGATCTTCCGAACTCTCTAATCTCCAGCAGCATGCTTGCAGAGGTCTCCTGAACCTATGAAACATTTGCTGCCGTGCTGATTTTGCAGCAGCATCCGGACGTGGGAGTGAAATAACGGACATGCAGCCTGGTTCTTTTCAGTAACAGGACCAAACCAAGTTTGCTCGGTCCAGCTGTAGACCTGAGCTGCACATGGCGTTGATGACACCAGGCTGGACGAGTTTCTCCCCGTAGCAGATTTGAAGGCGGCTGCTGTCGGCGTCAGTGACACCTGTGCTTCAGCTCCACCGACCGTCATGTAGATGCAGACGGATCGATGGACCCACCTTCTCCTGCAGGTTGTCCGTCTCTTCTTTGTGTGTTGCCTCGCTCTCCTCTTGTGCGCGACGCTGAGCCGTCTCTTTCTTCAAGAACTCCACTTCCCTACAACCGAATCAGAGTTCATTCGTTGTTAAAACAGCTCAAAATCCTAAAACACAAAACAAGCCCAGAAACATGCGAGGAGACGTCAGCCAGGGAGCTCCTCCAGTTTCCATTTACGGATGCTTCTGTTAGTCTGGGAGATGGTTCAGCTGGGACTGGAGTTGTAGCACTTAGAGCCCCCTGCACTGGAGCCCCAGGCCTGGGGGTGGGACAGCCAGGCTCAGGTCTTCTTTGTTTTGTTAAACCTGCTAATCACAGAGGTGTGTGCTGTGCTTGTGTTATCCAGTTTAAACGGCGACGCTTGAACGCAGCAGCCGCTCTGCGTCGTGCAGGTCGGACACGCTGCTCGTTATGTGATTGACAGTTCACTGATCCTCACTGCTGTATTTATTAAGATAAAGAAGTATTTCTGATAAGTTTAGCTACGTTTATCCTGATAATAAACACTGATACGTTTCAGTGTGTTGGCTTTTGTATCGTTTGGATAGAACTGTTTATTTGTTTATTTGTTTATTTGTCGTGTGCTGCTGCAGTTTCATCGCTCAGTCATTTAAAAAAACAACATAATTAAAATGCTTCACACTTTACAAACTAATCTTAAAGGAATATTCCACCCACAGAATGATGTAACTTTATCTTCCACTTCCCCTCATCCCCTTTACTATATTTTTAGAGCATAAACAGTCGAACATCGTACTTCGGCGAAGCACGCATATGCGCGTTCACGAAACTACAGAAGCCTCGGCGTTCAGAGCCTACTCTGCCGATAATACAAGCATAGAAGAAGAAATTCACTGTTTACATTGTGCTAAGAGCGACAGAGCTGCAGACAAACCGGGACAAACACAAGAGGGTCCAAGAGGGGTTGATATTGATTTAAAACAAAGAAAGAAAGAAAGAAAGAGAGAACGCGTGATCTCGTCTGCCGCAGCTTCCATACTTTCGTGAACACACATCAGCGTGCTTGCAGGAGATGCAATGTAGTACTGATGTAGTACTGATGTAGTACTGATGTAGTACGGTTTATGCTCATAAAAATCTACTAAATGATGTTTCCAGTCAATTCTGGACGCTACCCACTCAGGACACTTGGATTACACTGGACGAGCAGTATGGAGGAATATTGACACGTTTTTGTGGACTTTTATGGACCTTTTTGGCTCGGACCCCGGTGAACTCCATTATATGAAAGTTGGGGGGAAATGAGAAGCCTTCCTGATCTCCGGCTGCATTTGAGATATTAAAAAAGTGCTGCAGAGTCTTTCTCACCATGAGGGGAAGTGGAAGATAAAGTTACATCACTCTGTGGGTGGACTAGTCCTTTAACATTGAAAGGAAACAAAATATACCCACTTATGCCATAAAAGTGCATATCGGAGGTCTATACCTGCACCTGTAGGCTACGCACCACTTCTCATTAAGAATAAAGCAGTCATTAAGATGAATCAGTTCATATTTAACTAATGAATATAGTGCAGTATCACGCTACGTTCCCAATTAGCATATTTTAATGTCAGCATCTAAACAGCCTGCAGGTTTATGAAAAATCTGTCGGGCCGGGTTCCACCCTTTCTGGTCATGACCAGACCCGGACCCAGATATCAGTCCCGTGCAGGACACTCATAACAATGCTGCAATTTCCACCGGTCCAGTTCACATTCACACCAGTGTCTTTTCAAACGAAACACACACTATGGGTGTTATAAACCTCCCGGGCACGCGGTGGTGCTGTTCACTAAGTACTGTGTTTGTGCGGTGCAGCGCGTGAAGAGAGAAAGTCTGGGAGGAAAAAAAACGTCTATTTGTGTTTGTGTATTTCCAAACGACGGACTGTCCTCTTCTGCTTGGTATTGTGGTAGTACTGTGTGTACTACTACGATGTCTTTATGCAGCCAGCACAGATGCTGCTGTTGCCTACCAACCGCTGCTGAGAGGAAAGAATGGTTGTCATTTTTGTTTAACTAATAAAGTAACGAGTAATCTCAGTTTGAGTAATCAGTAAAGTAAATGAATTACTTTATAAATAAGTAATCAGTAATGAGTAATCAGATTACTTTTTCAAGTAATCAGTGGCAACTCTGTTTAACCCCCCAACAATGATCGCAAACAGCAGCAGATCTGCAACCGAATGCCTGAAGAGGGAGAGAAAGATGTTTTAAAGGGGGGGGGGGGGTGTTAATGTCATTCTTAGAAACTTTTATGACACAACCAAATAAATGTGTTACCCTCAGTAGTTTTGAAAATACAGTAAACATAAAAAACAACCTAAAGAAATGTTAAATGTGCCGTTTCTGACACGCCCACTCCTCACGATACTCTCATGCTCTAATGGGGCGGAGCTTAGCAGGGGAGGGGGAGGGGCTTCGTGGTATTGGAGGTGCTATGTAGTAGCAGCCATTCTGACAGCCATGTTGGCTTCCACAGCAGATTCAGGAATTTCTCAAGTATGCATGAATGAGTCAAAGTAACCCTCGGGGTAGGGCTGGACTATGTAGAAAAAAAGATTATTGATAAAAAATAATCAGTATTGATTGATATCGATATTTATCAAAAAAAAAAAAGAAAAAAAGCCATTATCAAAATAAAAGCCATTTAAGGAGCAGCCCTGGTCATTTCAGCTTTTGCTGAATGACCTACTTATACGGTAATAAATAGGGCTGGGAAAATATATCGATACACTGAAATATTTTCACATTCTGATATATTGATATCTAACAATGCAGTAACCATAGATATATACCCTAGATGCTGCCTTCGGACCCGTTAGCGTACGCCATCTTGGGCAGGGGTTTCTTACAGCAGTGTGGTTCGTATCTGTGGTCCGTATCTGTGGTCCGTATCTGTGGTCCGTATCTGTGGTTCGTATCTGTGGTTCGTATCTGTGGTTCGTATCTGTGGTTCGTATCTGTGGTCCGTATCTGTGGTCCGTATCTGTGGTCCGTATCTGTGGTCCGTATCTGTGGTCCGTATCTGTGGTCCGTATCTGTGGTCCGTATGTCCGTATCTGCGGTCCGTATGTCCGTATCTGTGGTCCGTATCTGTGGTCCGTATCTGTGGTTCGTATCTGTGGTTCGTATCTGTGGTTCGTATCTGTGGTTCGTATCTGTGGTCCGTATCTGTGGTCCGTATCTGTGGTCCGTATCTGTGGTTCGTATCTGGGGTTCGTATCTGTGGTCCGTATCTGGGGTCCGTATCTGGGGTCGTATCTGTGGTCCGTATGTCCGTATCTGCGGTCCGTATCTGTGGTCCGTATCTGTGGTCCGTATCTGTGGTCCGTATGTCCGTATCTGCGGTCCGTATGTCCGTATCTGTGGTCCGTATCTGTGGTCCGTATCTGTGGTTCGTATCTGTGGTTCGTATCTGTGGTTCGTATCTGTGGTTCGTATCTGTGGTCCGTATCTGTGGTCCGTATCTGTGGTCCGTATCTGTGGTTCGTATCTGGGGTTCGTATCTGTGGTCCGTATCTGGGGTCCGTATCTGGGGTCGTATCTGTGGTCCGTATGTCGCGTATCTGCGGTCCGTATGTCCGTATCTGTGGTCCGTATCTGTGGTCCGTATCTGTGGTCCGTATCTGTGGTCCGTATCTGGGGTTCGTATCTGTGGTTCGTATCTGTGGTCCGTATCTGTGGTCCGTATCTGTGGTCCGTATCTGTGGTTCGTATCTGTGGTTCGTATCTGTGGTTCGTATCTGTGGTCCGTATCTGTGGTCCGTATCTGTGGTCTGTATCTGGGGTTCGTATCTGTGGTCCGTATCTGTGGTCCGTATCTGTGGTTCGTATCTGGGGTCCGTATCTGTGGTCCGTATCTGTGGTTCGTATCTGTGGTCCGTATCTGTGGTTCGTATCTGTGGTTCGTATCTGGGGTCCGTATCTGTGGTCCGTATCTGGGGTCCGTATCTGTGGTTCGTATCTGTGGTCCGTATCTGTGGTTCGTATCTGTGGTTCGTATCTGTGGTTCGTATCTGGGGTCCGTATCTGTGGTCCGTATCTGTGGTCCGTATCTGTGGTCCGTATCTGTGGTCCGTATCTGGGTCCGTATCTGTGGTCCGTATCTGTGGTCCGTATCTGTGGTCCGTATCTGTGGTCCGTATCTGGGTCCGTATCTGTGGTCCGTATCTGTGGTCCGTATCTGCGGTCCGTATCTGCGGTCCGTATCTGCGGTCCGTATCTGCGGTCCGTATCTGCGGTTCGTATCTGCGGTCCGTATCTGCGGTCCGTATCTGCGGTCCGTATCTGCGGTCCGTATCTGGGGTTCGTATCTGGGGTCCGTATCTGCGGTCCGTATCTGCGGTCCGTATCTGCGGTCCGTATCTGGGGTTCGTATCTGCGGTCCGTATCTGCGGTCCGTATCTGGGGTTCGTATCTGGGGTTCGTATCTGGGGTTCGTATCTGGGGTTCGTATCTGGGGTCCGTATCTGCGGTCCGTATCTGCGGTCCGTATCTGCGGTCCGTATCTGGGGTTCGTATCTGGGGTTCGTATCTGGGGTCCGTATCTGTGGTTCGTATCTGGGGTTCGTATCTGGGGTTTGTATCTGGGGTCCGTATCTGCGGTTCGTATCTGTGGTTCGTATCTGTGGTTCGTATCTGTGGTCCGTATCTTTGGTTCGTATCTTTGGTCCGTATCTTTGGTCCGTATCTGCGGTTCGTATCTGTGGTTCGTATCTGTGGTCCGTATCTGCGGTCCGTATCTGGGGTTCGTATCTGTGGTTCGTATCTGTGGTTCGTATCTGTGGTTCGTATCTGTGGTTCGGTGTTGTTTCTTCCACTTCATGCTGAAAGATCTTTACCTCTGCAGCTCATTTCAGACTTGGACAGAACTGGACAGTCAACTTGTTTGAAAGGACTGAAACCATCTAATTCTACTTTTCCTGACGTTTTTGCAAAGTTAATATCATGATCATCTCTCACATGATCAAAATATTTCAGTGCCACTAAATGACTATAAAAGAAACGGTTAGAAAGTTTTCCTTTCTGAATTCATCCTCATATAAACATTTAAAACTTAATTAGTGTCACATCCTTCATGGTAAAATGAAATATTCTGAGAAGACATTTTTTAAGCATCACATGAATGAGTTATTCTGAAGTACCTGAATAATGTAGAATATTATTTATTTATCTAGACTTACCAGAAATACAAACCTGATAAAGACCCTGTGAAAAACAAAATGATTACACCTGGTAGCTAAAATCAGCTCATTTACCTGAAGCAGAACTGGATGATGGACATGAAGAGGATGAATAAATTCTGTTATGGTACATTCAACCTGATTTTATGTTCAAATTTGTAGTTTTCACTACAACAGAAAATGAACAAATAAAGGTTTTATGTGGTTTTGGAGGTTTTTATTGCATTTGTTATTATTATGGCAATTTGTGAGTTTTGTTCTGGTTTATGATTTGATTTAGCTTATTTCTTTTTTTCATTATATTTCTGCTCCACTTCTATACACATATATATATATATATATATAGAGAGAGAGAGAGAGAGAAAGAGAGATAGATAGATAGATCAGGATATATAATAATATTAATACATGTCTCATACATGGCGTTGGTCACGCTGGTGCACCAGGCTATAAAATTACTGCATGCATGTGGGCGTGTGTCTAAGTATCTGTATATGTAAATGAAATAATCTATGCTTTGTCATAAATGTCAGATATTTATAATAAACCAAACGGCTTGAAAATCGGTTGAAAATTGAGTGAGTTATGGAGGATTTAATCGGGGATAGATCTCTGCCTACACTGACTAATGCAATGAGGAGACGCGGCTTCCCCCTGCCTAAGATGGTGGCCGAGCTGACGCATCGCTCCGATGGACAGCAGCGTCGGAGGCATCTAGTGGTATGTATGGTGGTAACGATCTATGATACCGATGAAATCTCGCTAGATTTTGTCGTTCTGTTATGAAATCTCGCGGGATTTTTGTGAAATCTCATGAGATTTTGTAAGAGAACGATGAAGTCTTGCGATGTTTTGTTGGTTAAATAGATCAATATCACATTTCAAAATATCAATATGAAATCTGCATATGAAAATATCACGATATTTCAGTGTATCGGTATTTTTTCCCAGCCATGGTAATAAAGATCACACTGACACTGAATTCCAGTTTAGCCTTTGCCGGGTCTGCGTCTGTGATTGGTTTGGATGAAGGAGTGACTGCAGTATCCTGCTACCTGATTGGCTACAGCAGAAAACTGTGTTTTTATATCGAACTTTTATCCTCCCTCTTTTTTTTTTCTATAGAAAAAACCTCTATTGATCGATATATATTGATATTGAATCATCATCCAGCCCTACCTCGGGGGACGTTTTATGGAAGGAGGGAATTACAGAATGACATACAAAAAGCTCAAAAATGTCAATTTCGCATGTCCCCCCCCTTTATGTTTAGTTCCAGCTTCAGTCAGTTATCAGCCTGGATATTAGTATCTGTTGTCGTAGTACTACAGAGAACAAATGTCAAAGGTATTCTGTAACGTACATGAGTGGGGTCAAACGTAATATTTTTTTAGTTTTAATCTGCATTGCTGTAATGTCAGTGGTAAATAAATATTGATACTTTTGTAACTGATGTATTGCGATGTCTTGGTTTCAGTGATGATAGTACACACTGTAGCTAAAAATACTGTGGTTGTGACTGACATTTTCTTTTGGTGTGTCGGTTTGCGGCCTTGGTTGGCTCATTTTTTGTTTTCGGTTCCGGTGCATCCCTAGCCCCCCCCCTTGTCCTTACTTCTGCTGGTATTCTTTGATCATCCTCTTGGCTTTGCTGTATTTCCTCTCCAGGGTCTGGTACTGAGCCTGGGTCTCCTTCAGGTGCTCGTCCACGGCCTGGAAACACACTCCGCGTCACCGAAGGAGTTTTTAACCGAGAACTTGCGGCGGTGCTCGTGTTCGGGGGGGAATTACCTTACACAGGGACTGCGCCTCCATCCAGTAGCCCTCCAGCTTCTCCATCCTCTCTTTGCTGTCGCGGATGTTTTGCTCCAACTGAGCGCGCTCCATCCGCCAACGCAACTTATCCTGCTCGGCATGAGCGAGCTGGAGGTGAAGGGTGAGTGTGGGAGGGAGGAGGTGGGATGTGGGAGGCAGATTCAGCATTAATCAGCGCGGAGCGGACAGGAGGAATCATACTGGCTTATATTCTGCACCGCTCACCTTCCTCTTCAGCAGCTGGATCTCCGCCTGGGTCACGGCGTGTTTGATCTGAAGCTGCACAAACAAAACCAGTCAACATCACAGACGTGAAAAGTGGAAACCAGACGAAGTGTGATGAGATTAACCTCCTTGTATTTGTGGGCCAGTTTCTCAGGGTCCAGTTCCACCGGGGACAGCATGTCCTGGTTCTCTGCGAGGTCAAAAACCTCGATGGAGTTTGGAAACATCGGGCTCATCTCCTCCTCCTCGTCTGTTGCATATTCGCCAGTCTGAAAGAAAGTTCAGCTTGTTTATACAGTAATACGCAAATACACATCAATTTATACAGTTTATATGGAAAAAAGCCGGTTTGATTGTTTCTAACGAAGCTGGAAAGCAGCATCTGGTCTGAGCAGCGTATTCTAACAGCATCTGAAGCAGCTTCCTCTCATCTCTGTCAGTCGTCTCCAGCAGCGGGTCACTGGAGGACTTTCTGAAGGTCATGTGTCGGTCCAGATCATGTTCATCCCTCAGTGCTGGAGCAGAACGCAGCTGGACAACAGAAGTGCAGGTAGACGTATGCAGGACTTGCAGAGCTCTCCTGTAGACGGGGGCTGCTGTTACGCCGTCCCGATGATCCCACCCTGCTCCAGCAGCGCTGAGGTCCGGGTCCTGGGGAGGATCCATCCTCCACCAGACCTGCTGCCGTTACAGCAAGTTAAACTGAGGACCTTTGGAGGCCTTTAGGAATTAAATATTAAAGAAAACACACGGAGCAACACTTTGATTCAATCACTGCAATCAGGTGTTTTCTGTAACGTCCAATCAGACGTCTGCACCTGCTGGCAGGTATGTTGGTCCATGTTCATGGGAAAGATGCTCTAATGTGTCTGGGCAGTTTTGTTTATTTGTTTGTTTGTTTTAATTATAATTTCCAACCATAACTCAAAAGCAACATTTAATTTCACTAAATTCTAATTTAGTAAATTTTTATTTATGATTAGTTTCTTTAGTTTCTTGTTATGTGAATCACTGTTGTGAATTCAGCCTTTTCTTTAACTGGAGGGTAGGAATGATTTGAGGACGACTGTATAAATAAAAGTGAAAGGTTTAGTGGTTTCTTATTATTCTTTAAGTATTTGTAGAAAAGCAAGGCCTGAATAAAGTAGTCTTCCTCACTGTGCGGCACCAGTCGTGTTAACGGTTCTCTCCATATGATGCTCAGCTCCTCATGTTCTGACAGACAGAAGCTTGGATCAGATTACGTTTCTTCTTATTAAGCTGCATCAAACCAAAGCTGCTGCTGCTGCTGCTCTTTTATTCTGATCTTCTGCCATTTAAGGACCAAAATCTGATCAGAATCTGAATTAATGAGCTCAACAAGCCTCCATGTGTGATCACAGCGCTTCTATAAACAGAACAGGGACACATGCAGCCCTGGGATCCTCACTGTTCCTCAGCCCTGAGCAATTACATCATTCAGTCAGCACCTTAATCAAACCCGACCATCCCACTTACTGTCGGCACGTTGTAATTATTCGTGCTGTCAGAGTCAGCCCAGCCCGTTCTGCTGGAAAACAGTCATTCCCCACGTTTCAACCGTGACCCGTCTCAGCAGAGACCAGCTTCCTGTGTCTGGCCAGCAGGTGGAGCAGCTGGACCGGGTTTGGACCCACGGCGACATTTTGTCTCACACACAAACACACACTCATGAGGACTTTCTGGTTTCCTGCAGCCGCCGAAAGCTGCCGGAAGCAGCTGACACCATCGCAGCCATGAAAACGGGACGCCAGTCCAGCCTGATGAAGCCGCCCTGCAGGTTTAGTGTGTGATGGTCTCTGCACGTACCTCCTCGTCCTCCTCCATGTACTGCTTGTATCTCTGCTCCATCATCTCCCTCTGCCACCGCTCCTGCTCCAGGGTCTGCTGGATCAGCTGAGCCACTTCGCTCTGCTCCCCCGGCTTCTCCCGGCCAATCACAAACCTGAGTCAGACACGAATCCTCAACATGCGCGGCTCTAGAAGTAAAACCTCACCGTGCTACGATATTCCTGCAAACGCCTCCCCTGCATGCTGGGGGAGGCGGGGATGAGGTGTGCTGGTGCAAGCGTGAGACCGACCTGACGGTGCCCGAGGTGTTGCGCAGGACGGAGGCAGCGAAGCTCTGAGTGACACCGACCAGGCTGGTCCCGTCCACCTCCACGATCAGATCGTTCACCTGGATCCTGCAAACACAAGCCGACAGTCGCCGAATGCACCCAGAGCCTCAGAAACACCCCATGTGCAGGAGATGGATCAAGAAGCGATGCACCGATGCAGGTTTATGTCGTCAGCCGATACAGCCGGCCGATATTTGGGGCCGATACTGCATTTGACCATGTAGAGCACTTTACATGAATACAGTCGTCCTCAACATTTTCCACAGCTTACAATCAAAGACAATGCTGAACTCATGATAATTCACATAACAAGAGACTAAAAAAATAAATAAAAATTCACTAAATTATAATTTAGTGAAATGAATATTGGTTTTGAATTTTAGTTGAAAAGAATAATTTTTAAAAAATAAACAAAACAAACAAAACAGGTGCAGTCGTCTGATTGGACGTTACAGAAACACCTGATTGCAGCGATTGACTCAAAGTGTTGCTCAATAAAACTGTAGCTCAGGAGTCCCATCACGCTTCTTTACTTTTTTATTTTTGGTTTGTTTTTAATATTTCTTTCAAACAACAATTAAAAATAAATGCCATAATTTTATATAATTTTATTTCTTATTACTTTTATCAATTTCAACATATTTCACTGACAGCTGATGGTTTTTTTGTTGTTATTAATTTTGAGGACGACTATATATAAAAAACAGTGCGCTTGTAACACAAGTATCAGCCGACACACCCGACACCGATGACGATACCAGCAAACAAAAAAGCAAATGAACATCAGCCTCAAATATTGGCCTGTATCGGTCAGAACATTGGTCATCGTCAGCCTTAGATGTAGCTGAGATAAATCCTTTTATTTTAAATAAAACATCATAAAATTGTGACTTTATTTTTGTAAAATTACAAATTTATTCTAGTAAATGTACGACTTTATTCATGCAAATTTACAACTTTATTCTCGTAAAATTATGACTTCATTGTAAATTTATGACTCCATTTTTTTTTATAAATTTATACATTAACTCTTGTAAAATAACTTATTCTCGTAAATTTACAACTATTTTTGTGAAATCACAACTTTGTTCTCATAAAAGTTACAACTTTTTCTCGTAAAATTATCTTTATTTTGTAAAATTACTTTATTCAACTTTACAACTTCATCTTGTAAAGTTATAACTTTATTCTTGTAAAATAACGTTTTTCTTGAAATATTACGACTTTATTCTCACAGTCTGTAAAATTGTGGCCGTAATACTCCGCCCTGGTTTGCAGCCTGTGCTGTGAGTTGTGCAGAGGTCCTGCTGCAGGGAGTTTCAGTCATCTTGGCGCGACATAATCAAGAGATGAACTTGTTTCTCAGGAGCACCTTTGGTAAGTAAAACGTAACCTTTCCCAGAATGCTCAGCTGGTAAAAAAGCTGTTTACCACCAGATTCAGCTGCTTATTGAGATTTGAAGAGTAACGCCATCATGAACTGCCTTGTCCAGCTCGTCACCGCCTCCGTCTCACTTCTCTGACGTAGACGTCAAATGAAACGCTTCGTGGCCGTTCAGACTGAAGAAGGATCAGATGTAACACCAGATATGACAGTGAAAGTGATTCAGAGTCATAAAAGATCAGATTTGGGTCCGACAGGGCCGGAGAGACCGGCTTGGACCTGCGGTGTGAAAGCAGCCGTCAGCAAACTGAACCGGTTTCCACGGAGCCGTTACACTCAGAAACAGAGATACGAGACAGGAACGTTTCTGTACCTGTACGTACATTTACTACAAATGTTCTCTCAAAAGTACAATATAGGTCTTTATGAGGCCAGAAGTACCTATATACAATGAAAAAGGGTCCAAAGTAATAGAAAGTACACATGTGTACCATTCCAACCCTAAGGGTACCTGCAGCATTGAAAAATGTGTGTAGCTTGTACTATAACTATAAATAGTAGTACTTTTAAACAGTAGTATAATTATAGTTATTATATAATGATTTTCATAATAATCATAGTAATAATTATATGTATAATTATATATGTGTTTGTCCTAATATTTCTATAATAATTATTCATTTATTATTAGCATCTTTGATTGTTGTCATAATCTCTATTTTATTGACTTTTATTCATCATCTTTAATTGGTTTAATTGTACTTTATTAACTCATACAGCTTGATAAGGTACAAAAATGGACCATGAAGGTACAGAAATGTCTTTCAGAAAGGAACCCCCCAGCAACAAGCTTTGGACCCTTTTAAATACAAACTGGTACCTCTGTTTCTGAGTGTGTACACCGCACGCCCATTCTCTGGAGCAGTACCCACGTTTACCACGTCTATCACGTTTACCACGTTTATCATGTTTACCACGTTTACCACGTTTATCACGTTTACCACTTTTACCACTTTTATCACGTTTACCACGTTTATCACGTTTACCACTTTTATCACGTTTACCACTTTTATCACGTTTACCACTTTTATCACATTTACCACGTTTACCACGTTTATCACGTTTACCACGTTTATCACGTTTACCACTTTTACCACTTTTACCACGTTTACCACGTTTATCACGTTTATCACGTTTACCACGTTTACTACGTTTATCACGTTTACCACGTTTACCACGTTTATCACGTTTACCACGTTTACCACGTTTATCACGTTTATCACGTTTACCACGTTTATCACGTTTACCACGTTTACCACGTTTATCACGTTTACCACTTTTATCACGTTTACCACGTTTACCACGTTTACCACGTTTACCACTTTTATCACATTTTACCCGTTTATCACGTTTACCACGTTTACCACGTTAATCCCGTTTATCACGTTTACCACGTTTACCACGTTTATCACGTTTACCACGTTTATCACGTTTACCACTTTTACCACTTTTACCACGTTTACCACGTTTATCACGTTTACCACGTTTATCACGTTTATCACGTTTACTCACGTTTACCACGTTTATCACGTTTACCACGTTTATCACGTTTACCACGTTTACCACTTTTATCACTTTTACCACGTTTACCACGTTTACCACGTTTATCACGTTTATCACGTTTACCACGTTTACCACGTTTACCCCGTTTATCACGTTTACCACGTTTACCACGTTTACCACGTTAATCCCGTTTATCACGTTTACCACGTTTATCACGTTTATCACGTTTACCACGTTTATCACGTTTACCACGTTTATCACGTTTATCACGTTTACCACGTTTACCACGTTTATCACGTTTACCACGTTTACCACGTTTACCACGTTTATCACGTTTACCACGTTTATCACGTTTATCACGTTTACCACGTTTACCACGTTTATCACGTTTACCACGTTTACCACGTTTACCACGTTTACCACGTTTATCACGTTTACCACGTTTACCACGTTTACCACGTTTACTACGTTTACCACGTTTACCACGTTTACCACGTTTACCACGTTTATCACGTTTACCACGTTTATCACGTTTATCACGTTTACCACGTTTATCACGTTTATCACGTTTATCACGTTTACCACGTTTATCACGTTAATCACGTTAATCACGTTTATCACGTTTACCACGTTTACCACGTTTACCACGTTTTCCACGTTTACCACGTTTATCACGTTTATCACGTTTATCACGTTTATCACGTTTATCACGTCATGAGCACTTTTCTCTGGAAAAGAAAGCTCGTGGGCCACGAAGAGGAGGACGGGGGCATGGAGACGGAGGCTGCAGCATTTCTTAGCTTCTCAGACCAGGAAGTGAACTTCAGCTTCAAGAATCAGCTGGATGGGTTTCTGTTACACATTTCTGGGGTTGTGGTTCTTTTGTTCCTATTTGCTCCGCTCTGAATCACAGCTTTGTCAGGATGCCGGCTCCTCGTGTTCACACGGAGGTTAAAGCCTCCATTCACTGCAGGTACACTACAAGTTTCTGTGAGGCAGATTTCTTGTTTCTTGTCAGTGGAAATGGATCAGGCTGGAGGAAAACATTCCTGTGGCCAAAATGAAGTTAAACCCTGCAAAACTTTAGAGGAACATTTCAGCACGAAGGCCTGAAAGCAGCGTTCATCTGCATCTACGCAGCAGAAAACAGACTGTTGTGGCCGTTTCCAGCCTGATGCCGGGCGAGTGTGGACAAGCCTGAGGGACGGGTGCAGACAGGGGGACGGCGTACCTGCCGTCTCTCTGGGCGGCTCCGCCCTCAGTCACCGTCTTCACAAAGATTCCCAGCTTCTCCAGGCCCATGTCGGCTCCCGCTCCCATGCCGATGATGCTGATGCCCAGCCCGTCGCTGTCTGAGACACACGAGACAAGAAACCATCAGCGCTTCCTTCCTCAGTGCTGCTGTGAGAGCAGCCGTCACGCACGGTTGCTGGTTCAAATCCATTACCTCCAGAATTACTAGCAGCTAATTAGGCTAATCTGCGCTAAGTTTAATCCCATAAGGAGATAATGGAGCTGCAGGCAGACAGACTGCGCGTCCTCTCACAGAAAGCCTGTCAGCTGGAGTGTGTGAGGGCGTGCGGTTACGTAACAGACTTGACTGAGTGACTCTTCGCCACTGCAAACCTTTCTCCAGCTCCACGGGGAACAGGTCCAGCTTCTCCACCCGCTTCTCCAGCTCGTACTCGGCCGACGCCGCCATGGGGTCCACGTCATCGTTGCGCCGGTCGTAGTCCTCGTTGCAGTAGGTGGTGAAGACCTGCACACACGGAGGATGATGTTTAAGAGACTCAATTCTGATAAAGTTTATATCATTAATGACATTTAAAAAATTATCCTTCAAATACATAAATATTTGTTTTTTAATTATTTATTTTGTATTATATATATATATACATATAAATATAAATATATATATATATATATATATATATATATATATATATATATATATATAAATATATATATATATATATATATATATACATACATAATATATATATATATATATATACACATATATACATATATATATTTATTTATTTATATATATATATATATATATATATATATATATATATAAATATATATATATACATATGTTTTTTTTGTTTTGCTTTTTTCCTTTAAGTAAAATCTGAAACATTTGTTTTCTCATCATCATCATCATCATCATCATCCCATCATCAGATGTCCCTGCTTCATCCTGCTCTCTAACACCCCTCCCCCAGCTCGTAAAGGTCAGCAGCATCTGTCTCCCCGGTGACCGTCTCTTTGATCACATGGCTCCGTTGCCGTGGCAACCGCAGGCATGCCCAGTGTGATTTTGGCGCCGGCCCCGTCTCCGTGTCCCTGTCTGGTACATATGCTAATATATGCATGCGTGTGTGAGACGGAGCTGGAGGCCGTCATGAGGGGGCGGGTACAGTATTATTTACATTCCTGAGAACACACACGCACACACACATATCACACACACACACACACACACACACAAACACACACAGACACAAACGGGGTCATAGGGCAGGATTGTTAGACTGCTTCCTGTTGTCACATTTCCTTCCTGTTGGGTAACTGTGTGTGTGTGTGTGTGTGTGTGTGTGTGTGTGTGTGTGTGTGTGTGTGTGTGTGTGTGTGTGTGTGTGTGTGAGCATCAAACCTCTGCTGCTCCCTGCAGACATTCAGACATACGAGTAGCTACCAATCCAAAACGCAGAAAACTCCCAGTGAAGGAGCTGAAAATGCTGCAGCTACAACTTTGCTCCAGAAAATAGAGTTTTAGGAGGAGGAGGAGGAGATGATGAAGATGTTGCCGTTTGATCCAAGCGTGCCTCAGGTTTGCTGGAGCGAGGCAGAAATAAAAAGGTGAACCTTCCTCGGCTGGATTCTCCGGAGTGATGCGGCGCTGCAGGAGTTTAGTCCGGACTTCATCAGTAAATGGGAACAGCTGGACGTGCGACGGTGGTGGGAGGGGCTGCATCCCGTCCAACTGAAGTCTATACATGAGCCATACAATCCCCACCCTTTTCAGGGTTCTGAGACAAAATTCAATGTTTCACGAACTCTTTAAAGCCCAAACAGAGCTGCTCTAGTTTTATTTTTTATTTAAACGTGTGAATCAGGAGGAAAACCGAATTATATCCGTTATGTTTGTTGTGATTTGCTTTGAAATGAAGCGTTTTAAAACGTCTCGTATCGGCTGCTGGATGGTGAATGTGACGAAACATGGAACGCTTTTACTAAATCAACATGTTTTATGTTTACGCTAAAGATCGACCGATACAGGTTTTTTTTTTTTTTTTAGGGCCGATACTGATATTTTCTAGGGGTGGGAAAAAATACTGATACACTGAAATATCATGATATTTTCAGATCTCAATATCATATTGATATTTAAAATGTGGTATCGATCTATTTTACTAACGAAATCTCGGGAGATTTCATCATTTTGTTCGCATTTCGTGAACGTGATTTTGTTAGTAAAATAGATCGATACTGTGTTTTCAAATATTGATATATATGCGCATGAAAATACTACAATAATTAAGTGTATCAATATTTTTCCACCCCTACTATAAATCTACTTAATATATTATCTATTAACAAATATAGTTTTCATTTATTATGATTTTAATAAAAACAGAAATGACTGGATTGGGACTCTGGATCAGCCACATTCATCCGATATCCGATCCAGCTAATTTGTAAGTATCGGAGCCGATATCCGAGCCGGGTATCCTGGGCTTTGCCGTTTAATCAGCCTGCGCCGCTCTGAATGAGCAGCTTGTAAACTGGACCAGGACGCTTTACTGCACGCTGCAAAAGCGACTGATCAGTGCTCGAGGGGTTTGATGTGACGGTACGACATGATAAAGCCCAGGTGATGTCACGACTGAGGTGTTCAGTGTGCATTCTGAGCCGGGTCAGTCAGATTCCCCTCCGTGAACCCGCCCCATGCGCAGAATTACCGCTTTATGAAAACCCGATTCATCCCAGAGTCTCTGCACAGCGCCACAGCTGCAAAAATGCACAAAAACACAGCATCAGCATCAGCTGAACCCTGAAGCTCAGAAATAAACTAACAGCTGATGTAATCCACCTTAACGAGTGATGTGACACTTCCTCTGGTCTCTGACAGCTGCAGTCATAAACATCACATTCAAGTTATAAAAGGGAACGTTCATCTGACGGGTGAGAACATGTTCTAATGTTTTACTTGAATTTAGGAAAAGTCAGTACAAGAGTCATGTTTGGTTTTTTACAATGTTTTCTTTTTTCCTTAATAACTAGTAGGGTGACCTCGATTTTTTCCCTCTATATATTACAATAATATAGTAGGGATGAACCTATACAGATTTATTAGGTCTATACATACATACACACACACATATATATATATATATATACATATATATATATATATATATATATATATATATATATATACATATATATATAAATTTTGGATTTCATTCTTCTACAAAATCTCTAGGATTTTTTGAAATTTTTTAAAGATTTATTTATTAAAATAGTTTTATACAATTTTTTAAATATAGATATGATATATTAAAATAAAAATTTCACAATTTTTCAGTTATTGATTTTTTTCCCACTCTTTTCTTTATTTTATTTTTATTTAATTCATTTTAAACCCCTCAGGTTCGGTATACGGCGCTTTCTGCCTTACCCCAAAACCCACGTCCACAAAACTGCTCTCCTGAATACATGATTCGTATTTTAATGGCTCCACATGTCTATTGGCTTCTTTTACTCCTTACCCCCTTTTCCCTTTTTTTATTTTTTTTTTTCCCCCTCTGTCTTTTTTATAATATTTATATAATTTCCTTCCATTTTTTTAGAATCTTCCCCAGCCGATGCAGAAAACTAAACTAACATATATTAGTATTATTTATTCTAATTAATGCTTTTATTTTTATTTTTTTATATTTATGTTAATAAATTGAATGTATTTAATTGTATTCAATTAATCCTTTGAAGCCATAAGGACACCGACACCGCGACTCTTTCTGTTTTTATATTCATTTTATTATTTTTTTTTATTTTCTTTAATACAAAAACAACTATATGAAGTATTAAGATAATAACATTTTTTTTTTTTTTTTTTTCAATGATATTCAAATATTATTATAATATTTTCTATTGTTTCCATCTTCAACCTTAACCCTTTTCGGCTTTAGATTTGATAACCCCTTTCCACTTTTTTTCTAATTTTTTCCCTTTTTTGGGAATTGGAAAAAAACATCTTCCTTTTTCTTTTATTAATTTTATTTATGTCTTCATTACACCCGTACCCTCCTCCGTTTTTCAATAATATACAAAATGAAGAATAAGGAATCAGGCAATAGTGATTCAGCCGTTTCCCTTGCTCCCATATCCTTCTCTCCTACTTTTTCACATGTTACCAAAACGATTGTGAAAATTTTTCCATGCTTTGATCCATACATATATTTATATATGTGTGTGTGTGTGTATATATATATATAAAAATAAAATCTTTCCCATATTATATTTTTTTAAAATATCATTCTAATTTTTTTTAATTTTTCACAATTAATTTTTATAATATATATCAATACCATTTTTTATATATATTATTTTGTCATATAAAAATATCAACATTTTTTTTTATTTTTTTTTTTTTCCACCTCTATTCGTTATATTAATTTGGTAGTCAAATGCAGTATCGGCCACTCAGGTTGCATCGGTCATTGGCTGAAGCTGATGAGAAAATATCTGTATCGGCCCTGAACAAATCTTTATCAGTCAATCCCTTCACTGCACAGTGGTATTATTGTTTTTAATGGGATGTATCTGACATTTCTTTTTACCAAAATAAAGAAATAATAATAAAAAAAATCTCACATATCGTTTTCCACGTGGAGACGACGAGATGAGCTGGATTCAGACTTGATGATTAAAGTCAAACTCGTTGGTTTTGCAGCGATCTTTAATCCGTAAAGTGAACTTTTTGCCTTTTCAGCTCATATAAATACTCACACCAGGTGGTTTTTCATCCAAACAAAGCTTCATTCTGTGATCCTTATCACCCAGCTTCCACAGCTCGTCCGTGTGTGTGTTCGTACACTTTTCTCAGGGAAAACAAACACACCCTGCCACATTCCAGCGGCCTTCAGCAGCCTGACAGAGGCGGCCTTGTGTCTGCCGCTTCCCATCCACCGTGTGAGGTGCAGCGGCAGATCCACCAGCTTTCACCAGCTTTCATTAATCATCACTAACCCGGTTATGAGTCCATGTGTGAGGGGAAATCATGCGGCTTCCACGGAGGCTTCCAACGGTCACACAGAGTTTTACAGCGGTGGTAGAGGAGCTTTCAGCTCTCTATTCAAGACATTACAACCAGGAGATGGTTGTGTGTGGAAATTAAGCTGCACAATATATCGTCTAAGAATCACAATCAAATGTACCTCTGCACAATACTCACATTAGTCCTGCAATGTAGCAGGAAAGTTAACTTAATCTAACTGTAATTTCAAGGGAACCTGACACAGACTGCACAGCAATCCACCAATCACCATCATTAATCAGTTTGGCAAAAACAAACCTTTTATGGAAGACCGCAATTCATATTTGTACATAAAAAAACAAAAGTAGGGATCAGGGTTCCCACGCTTTTATTGAAGTTAATTTCCAGGACTTTTCCAGGACATTTTCGGGAGTAATAAAGACTAATAAATTCCACCCCAAGCCTTTGGAGAAGTTATTTTCTACAATTATACCTTATACAGTGACGAAGCGGCGACAAAGCAGCAACGAATGTTTAATCATTTTCCAGGTAGCACACCCCGACGGGATCAAAATATAAGCGCGCGGCAGCGGCACGGCCAAAAAGGACAAGAACCACGCAATGTTTTCCAGGATGCGTGGGAACCCTGAGGGATGCATAATATTGGAATTTTGGCGATATCTGATATGCTGATATTTTTAAACTAATGTGGCCAATAACTGATATCAATAGCATAAAGTTGAATAATTAATATTCTTTTCTTTTTCTAATTTATAATACCTTTATTTTTATATTTTAAATCAAGTTATACTTAATTACAGTTGTTCAATTAAAATTAAATCATGCATTATATCCTCGAATGACCTGGATTTTCTTCTCCCTGAGAAAAAAACAAAACAATACCCCAAAAACAGGGACATTTGGTTATTTCCACATAATGACGGTGTATAAACTCTGTTCGCACAGAACATCCTAAAAGAAACTGTCTTTAGAAGTTTTTAGAGTCTGTAAAAAAGAAGTTTTTGAAGAAGTAGTAGTAGTTTTTTTTTTTTTACTTTAGAAACAGCGGCCTGATCGGTTCAAATATCGGTTAAATATCGGTGGGGTGGTCGATGTCTGATACTCAGTTTTAAGGCCGATACCGATAAGGGTAGATTGTGCATCCCTAAATGAAAGATGTCCTCATCTCCTGGCAGAATAAAAACAAGCCCCCCAAAGAGCTCATGCCCCCTCATACTGTGATTCACAACAAAAACATCTCCTGCATTCATCTAATCAACATCACTGGATTTCTTGATCATGAAAACATCCCAGCAGCATCTGGAATCACGCTTGTATCACCGTTACTTCAACAGTTATTTCCAAAAATCCATATTTCCATAATGACGGTTAAATATGAACACTTTATATTTTCCTGAAATTATAACCGAAAGTCAAATATCCCTAACTTTTGGTGAGTAGTGTCCACTGCAGGGTTAGGACAAAAAAAAAAAATCACGTCGTCATTTGTTTCCCCAATATCGTGCAGCCCGGTGAAAATCCCAGTAAACAATCAGACCCATAGATATCACTAGATGCTGCCTCTGATGCTGCTGTCCATCGGAGCGATACGTCAGCTCGGCCGCCATCTTAGGCAGGGGGGAGCCGCATCTCCTCATTGCATTAGTCAGATCTATCTCAGATTAAATCCTCCATAACTGACTTAATTTTCAACCGATTTTCAAACCCCTTGGTTTATTATAAATGTCTGACATTTATGAGAAAGCATAAATGTATATGTATATATATATATATATACACATATATATATATTTATATATATATATGTATAAAAGATTAATTAAGTTTTAAATGTTTCTATGAGGATGAATTCAAAAGGAAAACTTTCTAACCGTTTCTTTTATAATCATTTAGTGGCACTAAAATATTTTGATCATGTAAGAGACGATCATGATATTAACTTTGCAAATCGTCAGGAAAAGTAGAACTAGATGGTTTCAGTCCTTTCAAACGAGATGACTGTCCAGTTCTGTCCAAGTCTGAAATTAACTGCAGAGGCTGAACGATCTTTCAGCATGAAGTGGAAGAAACGCCACCGAACCCCAGATACGAACCACAGATACGAACCCCAGATACGAACCACAGATACGGACCTAACTGCTATAAGAAACCCCTGCCCAAGATGGCGGCCCAGCCAACGTACGCTACGGGTCCGAAGGCGGCATCTAGTGTTTATATCTATGAATCCAACAACCATTAAATCTCCTTTCTTTCTCATTCTGATGCGTCAGCAGGTCTTCACCACGTCTACGTGCCTAGATGCTGCCGTGTGATTGGCTGATTAATAATACACCTATTGAACAGGTGTGCCTAACATAGTGGCCAGTTACATAACTCAGTAATAGCAGTCCTCCCTGCATAAACATCGATGCAGGTCTGTTTAACACACGAAGGCCAGCCTGTAAGCGTGTTTGATGTGTGCTCGGCGTGGGCGGACAGGACGCAGTTTCATAGCCACGCTCTAAGTTCTCTGACTGCATCAGCCTTCAGTGGCGAAAGCTGCAGCTGAAGCACCCTCCCAACCAAATATGCCGTGTTACAGTTATTAATAGCAGCATCTTTATGCCGTAGAAAGTCCGACGAGCCCTAAATCTTCAGCTGCGTTGCCTTTTCTCTTTCAGCTGCACAAAATCTCTGCGCCCACTTCTGTTTTCTGTCCGGTGAGGCTGCTGTGCAGGGTTGGCCACTGGTCTGGGTGCTTTCCAGGATAATAGGGGATTATCACGCTTACCGGAAGTTCCCGGGTTTTGGACACTTCCTCTTCCGGGCCATGTTAACGACAGCCGTTCCTGCTCTGTTATACTGTTTAAATCGGATAAACTCCAAACATAGTTAAGTTTTCATTCCAGACCGAAGTGATACGGATCAAAAGCTGGATCACATCATCCCGTGAAGGCCCAACTTTATAATAAAACACACTTTTTTGTCGCCTGGCACAACACCGGCACTCACAGCATGCAGCAAGCCACAGCACTACTGTAACATTTGCGTCTTAAACACACAAACATCTGAAAATCGGTCTTACCCCCCGTCCAGTGGAACAACTGGGGCTCCAGAAAGAACGCTTCAGAATTGTGTTTTCCGCCGCACGTTAGGCACGTCATCAAGCGCAATCTACAGCTACACGACTTATAGTCTCCCCACAAACAAACGTGTTCGTTTTATTATAAAGTTCGCCTTCACCCCAATCGGTCGTTTTGATCCACTTCTTCCTCAGCATCACTCAGTCGAAGAAAACTGCATGCGTTATCCATTTACAAATACAGGTAGTAGCTGCGGACTCCTGTTAGCAGTTAGCATTAGCCACTTAACTGCCTAACTTTTGCGGCGAAAACTCACAAGCATCAAACGCTCCTTTCTGCCCCCATTTCCTGAAAACGTGGGGGGGGGGACAGACCCAATTTTCAGATGTATGTGTGTTTTAAGACGCACAAAGTAAGCCGTCGGTACTAGCGGCTAATGCTAGCATGCCGGTGTTGTGCCCCACCGGCTGCAAACAAACATCATTTTTTTATTATAATCCCTCACCAACCTTTACCACTTCCTCCTAGACACTCAGCGACCGGAATTTCAGGCGATTCACTATTACGAAGAAAGAAGACGACCAGGCCAACTTTAAAACCCGAACACGAACGGAAATCCCCAAAACCGTCAATACGCTACCTTAGACTCGTTCTCTTGTACTGTAATTATTACTAGCAGAAAACCTCAAGACAAGAAAAAATTAACAAAGAGGCCAGAATATCTTATCTCTCTCTTAGCTAGCTAAACAGCTAGCTAGTAAGACATATAGATATTTACTGAATCGAGGAGAATCTGTTTCATCCATAGAAATAACAATAGTTCAGCAAGTTGACTCGGTTTTTAGTCAATAATCTTCTTGCTGAATGCAACAGTGACCAAAAAAGAAGCTCTGGTGAGCGAGACTGAACATTGGAATCAGTAGTTAGCTGACTGCTAATGCTAGCTCGCTAACACAGACAGGTTAGGCTAAATCAACATAAACAGACTGTTAAACATCTGAATTATATTTTTATGAACCTTTAAGCCCATGTAAACAACAATAACTGTAATAGTAATAATAATAACAAAAACAATGTTTGATGGGTCATAGGTTCGGACAGTTTTGGCGGGAGTCGGGGGCGTCTGCAGCCTTTAAGGACAACCTGGGCTTAGCCCGGAGTCGCACCTGGTGTAAATCTTAAAACATTAGACGAGCTTTTCTCTAGTCTTTCGCTACAAAAATGTGTTTTACAAGGCAATAATAGACATAATGGAGCGCATAAATTGTCATTTTAATTTTAAAAAAATGAATTTACCACAAAATCAACTATGAAATGTTGACCTTTATGTTGCTAAAACACATTTGCTGCACTCACGCAGAACAGCTCATACAGTATTCACCTTTTGTCTTCTCTTTGACTCATCACTGACCCTCCTCATCATCACATATTCTCTTCTCACCTGCTCCTCTTATCTCATTATTTCCTCTTCTTTTTCTTCCCAATTTGTTCTCCTCATCACTTGTTCTCCTTTTCTCCTACTCATTTGTTTTCTTCTCTTCATTTGTTCTCATTTTCTCCTCATTTGTTCATTTATAGGTTTCACAAATCAGAAACTGAGCTTTAATTAACCTGCAGTCCCTAAAGAACATCTGAGTCCAGGTTTGAAAAGTCTACGTTACACAGGACCTCGTTAAATGTTGTCAGTAGAAAATTATTTGAGTGGAATTGCCCTTTAAGCCAAAATCGAAACAGAAGCTGGGAATGGAGCTGCTGCTAACTTCAGCCTCGTTTTTTATGTTGAGGGGGGTTCATGTTGACTTTTTCATGTTGTTTTTAAAGAGAAAAAAAGAGTCACCACTGTGTTTCTACCTTCTACTTTCCTGCTGAAAAGCTGAGGATGTAACTGCTGCTTTCTCTCATATTTTCTGTCCATCTCCGCTCACATTTGCTGATTGATACTTTATGGGCTGTTTAATGTGACTGCTCTCTCCTGCACATGCGCACACGGAGCTGACAAACTTACTTTAGCTTAGTCTGACATCAGATGGGGGGGCTAATCGGACTCGGACTTCACACACACGCTCATGCACACACCACACCAACGGAAGCTAGGCTGGACCCGCGCATTCATGGTGCGTTCAAGTGCTGGTAGAAAGCTGGGTCATGTGGGTTTTATCGGATTTTTTTCAGGAATGGGGGGTTAAACAGTGAATTCATACCCGGGGCTAGACTCAAAACATCCGGGGCTGAAGCCGCGGGAAAATCAGCTGGCGGGAGCTTCCAGAGTCGCTGCTGTTTCTTATCCGTCTCACGCAGATTAAATCTGAGTTTCATGCTACAGGGTTGCTGGCAACTTCAGGCCTGATGTCTGAAAATACAAAATACAACCCGAGCAGTTATGTTGCAGCTTCTAAAGACACGTGGGGGGAAATGAGGAAATGACACAAACTCTGGACGTTTGCCATGACTCATGATCTTCAGCAGCTTCATCTCAGATTAAAGAAGACAAAGTTGATAAAAAACATAAATTGGAATAAATTAGCTCTTAGCTCCACTGTTTGAGCAGCCGCCCCATGTTCAGAGGTGACTGCCCCCCCCCCTTCCCTGTCAATATACTGTCAGATAAAAACCACTAGAGCCCCAAAATCCTTCAAACCTATAAAATGGTGGTGGTGGGGGTGGGGGGGGGGAGGGTTAGCTCCCTGCTGTTGGTCTCTGATGGTCTCTGAGTGCATTTCTGGTCTGATAGATTATTAAATGTGCTTGATCTGGATTATATTTGTAATACTTAATTAGATAAATAAGAAGAAATCAACCGTTACCAGTGAGATGACTTAATTGTAAATATATGTGACGACTGATCCGAAACACAAAAATCTGAATGATATTTGAAATCTGCACATTGATGCAAGTTTAATATACAAGAATGAGAGAAGAAGAAGAAGCCTGGAAATATCGCAATCAGCAGCCTCCCAGAAAGCGCCGTCATAAGCCCATCGCACGCCATAAACATGTCAGAGGGTTGCTACATAAGGGAAGTAGCGTGCGCTCACTCACAGTCGGGTTTCAGACACGTGATCCGTCCCAGTCCTCCCAGCAAACCGGCGAAGACCGAGCCGGTTAGAGGCACAGATGCTGATGCTTTAACCAGCACAGAGAAACGCCTGGAACCTGAACACATCACCGAGCTGCCTGAATCAGGTGTGCTGAAGCAGGGAAACATCTAAAACCTGCCGGATGGTGGCCCGTGAGGACCAGACTGAGACATCCCTGTGAACAGCTGTTCCACGACCGAGGCCTGGAGTCCTCCTCAGGTCCAGTCTGCATCGTCTTCATCAGAAAGACCAAATATCACATCACAATATGTTTATTTTAGGTGATGATACAGGATATATCACGGTATTTTCACCCGTATTTGTCTGAAAGTTTCATTTCATATCAAACAGCTGTTTTTTAGTACTGAAACATGTTTATCATAAAGGTATCGCTCCACTGCAGAGATGGAACTGAAAACACTGGTTACAGATGTTTGTTAGATCCAAGTCATTAAAGATAACTGGCAGTTTTCAAAAGTCTCGGGAAAGATTGTCTTCCAGACAGTTTAAAGGTTGAATATGGAATACGGACAGAACAGCAACATCCGTGTGTCTAGGTTGTAGTTGCAACGAGCAGAAAAAAACAACTCCAGCCGCTGGGGGATGCCAGGCTCACTGCCGATACGCCAGTGACCAACAGTCTGCTCATGTCCAACAAGTAACACAGAGGAGTTTAGAACTGACAGCCTAACGTTAACCATGTTAGCAAACAAGCCAGCCTTACCGATCCAGGAAGAAAGTCGCCTTCTCCGTGTTTTTACTCCGTGGAAAACGCTTATGTTGGTCTCATTTAGTGAAGTCTTCACCTAAATTTACTCCAGGTTTTGCTCTTCTCAGGTCACTCCCCCCTCAGAAACAGAAACAACATCTGCAGGGCTCTGAAGAAGCTGCTTCACTCGGCATTTCCACGGTTTTCTCCTGTAGCAGCCCAACTATGACCAAAATATTGTTTCCATACAGAGATCGTATTTGGCAACCTGCAATGGCGGCGCGTATTGGCTTATAGATGTAAATAAAATGCCAATATCGAACCCGTAAAAATTATTTTATAATTGTTTTTAGGCAAAATATAATTTTTCTGGAAATGTTGTACTTTCATTCTGTACACCCCCCAAACGACCTGTGGAGGTATTATTTTTGAAAAATATATAGCTTTTAATGAAAATATTCATATTCAACCTTTAACTAATAGGTGTGGGAAAAAATATCGATACACTAAAATATCACAATATTTTCATATGCCGATACCATATCTATATTTAAAAACACGGTATTGATCTATTTTACTAATGAAATCTTGCAAGATTTTATTGTTCTATTACAAAATCTCAAGTTTTTTTGTGAAATCTCATGAGATTTCATAACAAAACTATGATATCTTGCGAGATTTCATTAGTAAAATAGATCAATACCGCATTTTCAAATATAGATATGGTATATGCATATGAAATATCACAATATTTCAGTGCATCAATATTTTTTGCCACCCTTATTAAACAATCAGGTGACCCTTTTGTAGTCAGTCCAGGTGCAGCCGGGTCATTACGAAAAAATAAAGCAAAAAGAAAATTGTGCAACTAAAATAATGATATATGTAGATATCTCTCTTCTGTAAATGTCATATCAGTATATGGCACAGCCCTAACTGCCAGCACATCCTGGTGAGGGTCTTATTGATCTGTAGGCGTTAGTTTCTGCTGTTCTTGGTAAACTAACGCAGAAGCACGTCAGCCAGCTGAACTCTAACCAGCTTCATCAGAGCAATCACGCAATAGTTTCACGCAAGCCAGTTTTCTTCATTTATGAAATCTTTGGCTTCATTTACAGCTTCATTAGGATCAGTTTCAGCGACTATGAGAACATCTAGAAGATATCAATCTTGAAGTGTGAGGCTGATGCTCGCTCAGTGAAAGCTGCAGATGAAATGACCGATAAAGACATGAGGGAGGGTTTGAGGTTAACTAAGCACAGACCGATACATCAGCCGGCCGGTGTTTTAGGCTGATATTTATGTTTTTGCTGGTATCAACATCAGCCCACCCCCCCCCCCCCCCCCCCGGCATGATTTACAGACCAGCATCTATGCAGGCACCAGTGTTTTACATAAATATTCCATGTTTAAAGGTTTTCTTAAAAAAATATTGCTACACGTGCAGTTTCTTTTGTATATATTTATTTGAAGTGCTACGTTTCTTTTTATTATCTTAAAAGTAGGACTGGCCGATATGGCCTAAAACAAAATCTCCCAATTTTTTTTTTTTAATTCGATTTACGATTTTTTTCCCAATTACCCCCCACCACACAACAAATTTTGCTTTTGATTAATGAAAATGAGGACATCCCCCATTTCTGTGATGAATAATAAATAAATGAACCCTCCTGGAATCAGAGCCAGCTGTGTAACTATCGCCACAGAAGCTCCGGGAGCCAAGAATGCGTCGCTACACAAAAACTCGATTTACGGATCTTTTAAATTCCCTGCAACAAAAAAATTCAAATGACTTCATTTAATCCAGTTTTCAGAATTAATATTCATTGTATCCTTTATTATATTAATTTTAAGGTCAAATGCAGTATCTGCCCTAGGGCTGTGCGATATACTGATACGATATCGTGATATGATATTTACACATATTGTTATATTGCGGTATTAGTTGTGCTGCACCTCGACTGACTAAAAAGGGGTCACCTGATTATTGAATAAGGGTGGGAAAAAATATCAATACACTGAAATATCGCAATATTTTCATACGCCAATACCATATCGACATTAGAAACGCAGTATCGATCTATTTCACTTATGAAATCTCGCAAGATTACGAAATCTTGCGGTGTTTCGTGAAATCTCATGAGAATTCATAACAAAACGATGATATCTTGCGAAGTTTCATTGTTAGAATAGATCGATACCAAGTTTTTAAATGTAGATATGGTATTGGCATATGAAAATTTCTACGATATTTCAGTGTATCGATATTTTTTTTTTCACCCCTATTATTTAAACTGTCTGGAAGACAATCCTCCCCAAGACTTTTACGAAGAAATCATAAAAACCAGCAATTATCTTTAATTACTTTGATCTAACTAACATCTCTAACAGTGTTTGTCAGTTGCATCTCTGCAGTGCAGCCATACCTTTATGATAAACATGTTTCAGTACTAGAAACAGCTGTTTGATATGAAATGAAACCTTCAGACAAATACGGGTAAAAATACCGGTAAATATGTCATCTAAAATAAATATATTGTGATATGATATTTGGTCTATATTGCCCATCCCCAATCTGCCCCCGATATCAGCAAGTTAAATCAGCCATTGGCTGATAAGAAAATATCTGTATCGGCCCTAAAAACAAGAAAAAAAATCTGTAAATATTGTGATGGGAACGTTAAGAAACAGATGAATAAATCTCTGAATGTTGCTGCTTCATGGTGTTTTTATTGGCCTTTTCTTTGGCAACTTAAACCTCCAACAGGTGGTCACACACCTGCACCACACTGTGGTTACCTCACGGTAAAAACCACGACCCGGCCACATCTCCACTCTCAGCTGCTCGCTGCCGACGGAGATCAGCAGTTTCAAGATCCAAGAGAATGAAGAGGGAGAGAGGCCAAAGCGCATTCCTCTCCCCTTTGCCCGCATAGTTGGACATGACCGAGCAGGAAACCCTCACCGTTCACGCCCAGACGTGTTCTGACACTGACGAGCCTCAACACGAGGCCTCTTCAGCTCCAGCACCGCTCCATGGAGTTTTCCATTGTGTCCTTCACAGAGTCTACGGTTTACCGTACGGTAGGAAACGTGCTGATGGGACCGGCCAGGGACGAGTCGCCGCTGCCCCACGGCTGCAGGCTTGTGAGGA